>PJEM01019907.1:0-14737 GCA_004023845.1 Helogale parvula
TAGCCACAGGCTCTCCACCATTTATTCATTATTAAGATATGGCCCACTCAAAGGGAATGATGTTGATGCTTTCAAGCTGCGTCGCCTCTCCTTCCCCATAGCAATTAATCTTTTCATTATCTTCTTATTCCTATAAAAAAAGAAACAGAATTTTGAAAATTTGTTACAGTAAGATAGACCATTCATTCTATACCAACCACAATAAAGCCGAATCCACTTCTAGCATTTCTTAGTAGTTTGCCCTACCACCTAAAATTTTCTGCTGTAAAGACAGACAGGATTATTCACCTAATATCAGGGCACATATTCTATATAACACAATCAGTTCCATGTTCCACTGCCTTGGAAGAAGACAGGAAACAAACAAGCTCTCTTAATATTGCTCCTCAACTACCTCGTTCTCAGCTCAGGTTGAATAGATTATTAATATGTCCTGTTCCTGGTTCTTCACATGTTCTACTTCAATTTATAACTGTCCTATCCTGTTTCTACTGACTCTCTCAACATACTCTCAAGAAGGCCACCAATGGTATCCTAAATTGACATTCCCAACAGCACTGCAGTAACCACAGGCTTACATGGCCATCTCACTGCCAACCATTTCCTTCTGAAACTCTTTGCCCAACACTCTTTTAACTTTCCTTTCAACCTCTACCTGTACTTCAGTATCCATTGCTCACCTGCCATTGAGATGCTGATTCTCTTTGGGGTTCTTTCCACTACATACTCCCACGCACAATTTATATGCTCAAGACTCCCAAATGGGTTTCTTTCTTGCCTACATTCTCCCAGAACTCTAGACCCATAGCCAGCATGTCCCATGTGTCCCATCCTTTGCCACTGAACTGGACTTTTCTACCTTTCCATCTAGTAAGACAACTGTTCCCTCTACTCCTACATTTCTTATATTTGTTCCGTTTCACGTTAAATTCTTTGCCAAGCTCATAGACTGTATCTTTCCAGAATTATAACCTCTTACCTTTAAATTTAGTTTCTGTTGCAAGTTCAATCCACTTCCTTAAAATAGCCTTAGTTTTCTTTTCTCCACACTCATATCACCTCCATCCAACTCCATTATCAAAAGCTGAATTTTGGAGGTGCCTGGGTGGCTCAGTCAGTTAAGCAGCTGACTTCGGCTCACATCATGATCTCACAGCTCATGCATTCAAGCCCCATGTCGGGCTCTGTGCTGACAGCCCAGAGCCCAGAGCCCAGAGCCCATTTCGAATTCTGTGTCTCTCTCTTTCTGCACCTCCTCAGCTCAGGCTCTGCCCCTCTTCTCTCCTTCCCCTCCTCCCCAGCTCAAGCTCTGCAGCCCAGAGCCCATTTCGAATTCTGTGTCTCCGTCTCTCTTCACCTCCCCAGCTTAACCTCTGCTCCTCTTCTCTCCTTCAAGAGTAAATAAACACTAAAAAAAATTTTTTTAAAGCTGAATTTTGTTCTCCTGGATAAACATTAGGAGTTCCATGGTCTATATAAAATCTAAAGCAGAGGTTATGTGTATGCCCAATAGTTTATTTTCCTGGATGATGAGTATGTAGTTATCATATTCTCAAAGGAGTCTATGCCACAGAAGTGACTGAGAAATTATGACCCACAGGATAACATGAAACCTTCTATGTAGATATAAAAGTTGCAATGATCTGCTCCTCCCCTTCCCAGACTTTTTTCACTTCCATGTATTTGTATGAGCTATTTCCACTACCAGAATGCCCTAATTATTACTTTCCAACTGGTAAACTCTTCCTCGGTATATGTAATCTCTTGGGAAGTTTCCCCTAAGCTACTCCAATGTAGGTATTACCCATACATTTTCACAGCCTCCCTTACTCCTTTTCCTTCCAGCGTGCTACATGGATTTTGTCTTACTAATTTATGTATCCCCAAGTGAGGGATTGAACATGTATGTAGTGAACTCCAGTGTGTTTTTTTCCCCTTAAAACACATCTCTAAAATTGAGGCAGTTAAGGTCCTAACTTGGGTACTTAACTAAGGTTTCTAAGAAGCCACATTTATCTGAGTTCTAATCCATTACTAAGTTTTTTGCTTCCTACTTTTGCCTAATCTATACAACAAATGAAGAAATCAACATATTGGCCCTCCACCTTCTCCTGCTAAATTATTCAAAAACCCATCAAGACATCTCCCTTTCCTTGTGTCAGACTTAGACAAATATTTAAGGGTTACCTCTTAGCACATTCGGGGCATAACATATTATCTTCTAGGCCCGGGGATGGGAAAGTGCAGGCAGGTAACAGGAAGAGAGAGATCATCCTCTTGGGGGTGTCAGGTACCCAGGCCTGACCTGCATGAAACTGCAGGCGAACCCAACCTTTTGTGTCTGCCAAGAGAGGTCTGCCATGGACCACGCACCACCTGACGCCTGAGGAGGGAAAGAGAAGCAGATATAAGCAGATAACGTCAAATAACGCGCCCCAATCCGAGCTCTCGGCAAATCACTCGTTTTGCTCTTATATTCCGTTGATGACTCAAATGAATGAAAAGCATGAAAAAATATCTACCAAAGGCACTATAATCTAACATCACAAATTACATATCACAGGGGATAATAATTAGTTTTCTTCATTTTTTTAATGTTTTATTTTTGAGAAAGACAGAGTGAGAGTGGGAGAGGGGCAGAGAGAGAGGGAGACACAGGATCTGAAGCAGGCCCCAGACTCCAAGCTGTAAGCCCAGAACCCAACATGGGGCTCAAATTCATGACGTTGGACGTTTAACCAGCTGAGCCACCCCTGAATGACAATTGTCTTTTTGGAATGGTTACTTTGTGTCTAAGATTTTGCTAAGTGGTTTACATGTATGAATACATCTACTCTTAAGAGAATTATTAATATTGACCTTCTATTTACTTTTATTTACAGGTGAGGTAGCTGAAGCTTATTGTGTTAAATATCACAATTTTCCCAGAAGCATGACATGGATCTAGATATTCTGATTCAAAACCCATTTGCCCAACTATTATACTGTACTGCCTCAACAAGACAAAACAGGCAAAAGGATCTTTGTTTAAAAGTCTAAGGAACAGGGGCACATGGGTGGCTCAGTTAGTTGAGAGTCTGACTTTTTGGCTAAGGTCATGATCTCAAGGTCTGTGGGTTCAAGCCCTGGGTCAGGCTCTGTGCTGACAGTTCAGAGCCCGGAGCCTGCTTCAGATTCTGTCTCTGTTTCTCTCTGCAACTCCCTCATTCATACTCTGTCTCTCTCTCTCTCTCTCTCTCTCTCTCTGAAAAATAAACATTAAAAAAATTTAAGTCTAAGGAACAATCTAATTGGGAAGATGCAATCTTTGAGAGAAAACAAAGTCCTACATATATCAGATCACAGTAGGTGCTTCATAACTACTGAATGAACAGGAACTAGAAGGTTCAGTTAGTGTGTCTAGGATACTACTAACTCATATGGCACATTAATGAAATTTAGATAGAGGTGTCATCTTTGGGAAAGCAGTCTTCCAGAGACAGCTTTGTGGCTGCAGAGTACTTTTACAAATTAGCAAAAGGTGCCCAATTACCCTCACAGAAGCGAGTGAAGGTTGGGGAGCAGACAATAGGCCAATTTCAGCTCCCTGTCTTCTTTTATGCTGGATTTCTTGTGAGTGAACCAAGGTCTTGCATTTAAAAAACAAAACAAGGGGTGCCTGCGTGGGTCAGTCAGTTAAGCGACCAACTTCAGCACAAGTCATAATCTCAATGACTGTTGTGAATTGGAGCCTGGCAATGGCTCTGTGCTGACAGCTCAGAGCCTGGAGTCTGCTTCAGATTCTGTCTCCCTCTCTCTACCCCTTCCCCACTCATGATCTCATTCTCTCTCTCAAAAATAAACACTAAATAAATAAATAAATAAATAAATAAATAAAACACAACACTTCCAGTAATGGAGTGGGCAGAGAGAAAGAATTCAAGCCAAAAAGGAGGGGGACTTTGTGCTGGCCTGAGATGGGGTCTGTTGGACATGAAAACAGAACTATCACATGCAGGAGCAGGAACTGGAGAAAAGTGGAGCTAAGTTATTCTCAAGATTCTTTTAAGAGGACAGGGGCCCCAAACATTTTAATTATTATTGCCTACTTTTTAATATGTCAGGTTGTACCTTGTAAGTCTCAAAATCATTTGATGAAGTAGAATAATTATAAATGTCATTGTGTAAATCAGGATACCAGGGCTTAAGGTAAGTAACTTGCCAATGCCACATACCCAGGAAGTAAGGATCTGAAACAATCCTTAACCAATACGTAATCACTGTGTTAAGAAGTGAGTTCGTGAGTTCGAGCCTCACCTCAGGATCTATGCTGACAGGAGTGCCTAAAGCCTGCTTCAGATTCTGTGTCTTCCTCTATCTCTGCCCTTCCTCCACTCACACTCTGTCTCTCTTTCAAAAAAAAAAATAAACTTTGAAAAAAATTTAAGATTGAAAAAAAGGCCTTGAGGGAGGAAGAAACAGGGAAAGGGGGAGACTGTGGCTGACCTTCAAATTATGCTTTCTTCCCACCTCACACTTTGGCTTATGTTTTTTAAAAAAAGGTCACCACTCAATCACCTAGCTTAGACACTCGTCCAGGTAAAACTTGGCTACCTAGCAATCAAAAGATAATGCATATATAAATCTAATATTAATCTACATTATTTTAACTCTTTCCTTTTCACTACCTTTCAGTATGGGACTAATAAAATTTTAAATTTAACTTAAAAAATTTGTTTTGAAAGAGAGACAGAGCGTGAGTGGGGGAGGGGCAAAAAGAGAGGGAGACTAAGAATCCAAAGCAAGCTCCAGGCTTTGAGCTGTCAGCACAGAGCCCACTGTGGGGCTAGAACTCATGAACAGTGAGATCATGACCTGAGCCAAAGTTGGATGCTTAACTGACTGAGCTATCCAGGTGCCCCTAAAATTGAACCTTCTTTCTAGGGAATAGTACTCACTTTTTTTTAAGTAGGCTCCATGCTCATCATGGAGCTTGAACTCATGACCATGAGATCAAGAGTTTGCATGCTCTATTGACTAAGCCAGCCAGGTGCTCCATTGCTCACTCTTTTAAGGTTGATCTTACCAGAAGCTTTCAGCAGAAAGGTCTCAACGGAAGCAGGAATGGGACGTGAATTCACAGACTTGGGTTGACTGGCTTTTGCAGCAATTCTTGACCATGCTGCCAACACACCTTCTTGCGCTGAAGTTACCACTTCAACTATATTAATCCCTTCCTCTCTCTTACTCTTCTTACAACTTTTCCGAATCCTTGCTCTCTTAGCTGCCATCTTGCATTTGGTCGAACATGACTCCAATTTGGCCTCTGGTGATATTGTAGCAATATTCTGCAAATGGGATTCATGGTGAGCATTCAGTGAAGTGCTACTGCCCTAAAGACTTGTGTTGTGTTAATTTTATCATTCTTTATTCATTGGCCCAAGTATGTAAGTGTGGGAAAGATTTAGGACTGTTAGTTCCCTCAGAGCAGCAGTTTTCTAGGAGAAATTTTTGATTCTTAAAACTGGGGGGCTGGGGAAGCAGACTGGCTTACCACTGACATTTAGTGGGTAGAGGCCAGGGATATTTAGGCCCAAAATGCACCAGAAAGCCCCTGCCTCCATCAAATAAATTACTTGACCCAAAATGTCAAGTCTGGTTTTTTTTTTTTACTGAAGTAATATATTAGTTTCAAGTGTACAACACAGTGATTCGACATATACATGTATTACCAAGCAATCACCATTGAGTCTAGCTACCGTCTGTCACCATGCAAAGTTGTTACATTACTGGCTGTATTCCCTACGCTGTATATCTCATCCCCATGCCTTATTTACTTTATAACTGGAAGTTACTACCTTTTAATTCCTATTTTTCATTTTGTCCATCCTCCCCACCCCACCCTTCAGGCAACCTCCAGATCATTCCTGTATCTATGAACCTGTTTGTTTTGTTTTAATTGGTTGTTTTTTTAGATTCCACATATAAGTGAAATCATATGACTTTTGTCTTTCTATCTGACTTATTTCACTTAATACCCTCTAGGGCTATACATATTGTCACAAATGGTAAGATTTCACTCTTTTTATGGCTGAATAATATCCCTTTGTATTATATATATATATACATATATATATATATATATAACATCTTCTTTATCCAAAATGGCGATAGCCCTGGCTGAGAAATCTTGCCTTAGAGATACAACATATAGAGATGGTGGGAGAGTAGGAACAATTCACAATCAGAACTCACCTTTACATTATCACCACACTCCTTACTCACCTCATTTATTTCAGAGTAAGCGTGTTTCTGGAGCCTCAGATAAACATCCATTTTCTAAGGAAATTAAGAAGGGAAATAAAAATTACAAATTGACAAAACTTTCCACACTGTGCAGCAGAGTTTCCCGACAGTGTACTCACCCGGCCGTCAGTACTCAAATTAAGTTGTTGGCACCAGTTCCGTAAAGTGTCCCAACGTACTTTATTAACCGGAGGCAGACTGGTTGGCAAGGGAAGGCTTGGTGTATTACAACAAGTATGATTTGGACAAGACTTGAATTGTTCACTCATTTGAGGATGACAAACTGAAAAAAGAAGGAAATCAAAGCAGTAACGATTTAGTATTTGTAAGATTATAATTTAACAAAGTTCTTACTAATTTCTCACAACCCAATTTGTGTGTGTGTGTGTATATATATAATTTTTCTGTCTATTACAAGTAGAGTAATAAATTCTGTAATTAAAGGACTTACCCAAGGTCACATCTCTATTAAAATGGCAGACCTGAAACTAAAACCTACATTTTGAAATTCCTAATCTTAGTTTTTTTTACACTACACACAGCAACTTGTTTTTTACAGCCATCAACAACCACCTGGGTGGAATGTTTTATTAGATCACTACTCTGAAATGTCTAGATTTTGAACCAAAACTACCAGTTGTCCCTAGGGAAATCAAAGAACCCTCCCAAGCACCAACAGTCCTTCATTCTGTCTGCCTGACTCATTGTCCTGGGCAGCATCCCATCTGACCTCACTCTGCTCAGGTGTGACCTGTCACTGTTGACTTTGCATTGAAGTCCTCATTCTTGGCCCAGAAAATATAATCATTCTGAAAATACTTATTTGATGCCTTTATGTAAGCATTGAGAACAGATTCAAAGGGACTTGACATTAAGAGTTGCTAGATATTTGAAAAAAAATTTATGTTTATTTTATTTTTGAGAGATAGCGGGGCGCCTGGGTGGCTCAGTCGGTTAAGCCTCCGACTTCAGCTCAGGTCAGATCTCACATTTGTGGGTTCGAGCCCCGCGTCAGGCTCTGTGCTGACAGCTAGCTCAGAGCCTGGAGCCTGCTTCCAGTTCTGTGTTTCCTTCTCTCTCTGCCCCTCCCCCTCTCATGCTCTGTCTCTCTTTGTATCAAAATAAATAAAACATAAAAAAAAAAGTTTTATTTTTGAGAGATAGAGTGTGAGCATAGGGGGAGGGGCAGAGAGTGAGGGAGACAGCATATGAAGCAGAAAAGCTGCTAGATATTTGATCAGTAATTACGTATCAAGTAAAATACCAATTAGAGGGAATGATGATCAAAGGGTACAAATTTTCAGTTATAAGATGAAGAAGTTCTGGGGATCCAATGTACAGCATAGTGACTATTTTTTTCATTTTTTTTAAAGATTTATTTTATTTTTAGAGAGGGAGAGCTCAAGTGGAGCGGGGGGAAGGGGGCCAGAGACAGACAGACAGAGAGAATCTCAAGCAGGCCACACTCTTAGTGCAGAGCCCTACAGGGGTCTCAATCCCACAACCCTGGGATTATGACCTGAGCCAAAATCAAGCACAGACACTCAACCAACTGAGCCACCCAGGCACCCAGCATAGTGACTGTTGTTAACAATATTAGGCTGTATGTTTTTTTTAAAAGTTTTTAATGTTTATTTTTGAAAGAGACAGAGTCTGAGTTGGGGGTACAGAGAGAGGGGGAACACAGAATCTGAAGCGGGCTCCAGGCTCTTGAATTGTCAGCACAGAGCCTGACACAAGGGTCGAGCTCACAAATGATGAGCTCATGACCTGGGCCAAAGTCTGACACTTAGCTGACTGAGCCACCCAAGTGCCCCATATGCTGTATATTATTTTAAAGTTGCTGAGAGTAGGAGTACCTGGGTGAATCAGTCAGTTGAGCACCCACCCTTGGTTTCATCTCAGGTCCTCATGAGATGGAGCCCCACACGGAGAACACAGAGCCTACTTGGGATTCTCTCTCTCCCTCTCAAAATAAAACTTAAAAAAAAAAAGGAAAACAGTACAATAAAGTTGCTGAGAGTAAATCTTTAAATGTTCTCTTGAGCGGGGTGGGGGAGGTAACTGTGTGAGGTGATGGATGTGCTAATTAACCTTATTTTGGTAATCATTTTGCAATATAAATGTGTATCAGTCATCACATTGTACACCTTAAGATTACACAAGGTTATACAATTATATCTCAAAGCTGGAAAAAATCATCTAATCTTTATAAGAGTACGTAAAATATTGGGGCACCTGGGTGGCTCAGTCAGATGAGCATCCGGCTTTGGCTCAGGTCGTGATCTCACAGTTCGTGAGTTCAAGCCCCGCATCAGGCTCTGTGCTGACAGCTAGCTCAGAGCCTAGAGCCTGCTTCAGATTCTGTGTCTCCCTCTCTCTCTGACCCTCCCCTGCTCATGCTGTCTCTCTGTCTCTCAAAAATAAATTTAAAAAAAAATTAAAAATAAAGATTCTGTTGTCTCCTACTCTCTGCCCCTCCCCAGCTCACTCTCTATCTCTGTCTCTCAAAATAAAATAAAGACATAAAAAAATTTTTTTAAGTATGTAAAATATGTATTAACCAAAATGAAAGAATATTGAGCTTTATCTCAAGGCTGGGAATTTAAATTCATATCTAGCTGACTGTAAGACCATGCTCTGTCCAAGGCACTTCACACACCCATTTTTGTGTCTTAAAAGCAAGTCACGGTGCCTAGCAAATGAAGTGCGGGAGTCTGAGAGCTCTCTTACCACAGGTAATCAGGATGAGATTTAAGGAAAAAAGGAGAAATCTTGTTCCTTGACTTCCTGGAGCTGAGGGAGCAGCAAACTGAGCACTCCCTGTCCTCATACCTTTATCGCTCGTCCCAGGCATCTCCTGGCCCACTTCTGAAGTTGAAGAAACACTTGGTTCCATCTGATGTTCTTCATTAGGCTCCTCATTAACTGGAACCAATGTGAGAACCACAGTTTCTTCCTCTAATGCCTCCTCAGGGAAATTCTGGAAAGGGAAAGGTCAACCACAGATTCGCATTGATGCCGTATGACTAAACTGCTTACTTTCAAACCACAGTTCATAAGAAGAAACTCCAATAGGCGGCTGGAGAGAAGACTTATGGTGATTCCTTGAATTTGATGTTGATTAGTAGACCCTTTATTAGATAAGAGAAACAGGGATGCCTGGCTGGCTCAGTCTGTGGAGAGTGCAACTCCTGATCTTGGGGTTGTGAGTTCAAGTCCCTCATTGTGTGTAGAGATTGCTTAGAAAATAATAAATAAATAAATAAATGTCAGAGAAAGAATGAGGAAATGGACAAAAGTAGATGTACAGATGGGTACAGATGAAACACTATGTCTGGAACATAGGGCAACCATTTCCCCCAAGGCCTTCCTCTCCCTCAGCTGAATCCCTTTTATTTTACCAGCTAAATCTATATGGAATGTGTTCCTGCCTTCCCATCTTCTATCATGATTTCGGATGAGTCCCAATTCCAGCTATCATCAACCCTCATTGATAAGAGCAATAATTTCCTATTACTCCAAACTCCATTCTTTCTGCAGATTGTTCTCTGCCTTTCTTCTCTTTTCTTTTCTTTCTTTCTTTCTTTTTTATTTTTTTTGAGAGAGAGAGAGAGAAAAAGAGAGAGACAGAGTAGGGAAGGGGCAGAGGGAGAGACAGAATCTTAAGCAGGTTACCCATTCAGCATGGAGCCAGAATAGAAAGTGAGATCATGACTTGAGCTGAAATCAAGAGTAGGTCGCTTAACTGAACTGAGCCACCAGGTGCCCCATCTCCTGCTTTTTAAAAAACACTTCAATGGCTTATCATTGCTATTCAGGTTAAAGACAAAACGGCCACACATGACCTACAAATTTCTGTAGTCTGACCCCTGCCTGCCACTCCAGCTCAAGACCCCTGAGCTTTTTAAGGTCCAGGCATATTGGCCTTATTTCAGCCCTGAGGGGAATGAACAGATCTGTTTTACTCTCCGCTCCAGTCAGAGCAGGACATGAGCGCCCAGTTAGGAAGGAACAGACATTGACCTGTTTTGCACAGTACACGTGCACCAGACTTTGTGCTTTCTGTATTTGTCTCACTTAATCTTCACTGCACATGTATAATAATTTATCATATTTTTATTTTACAAATTAGGCAGCTGAGTCTCAAAAATTAAATAAACAACTTCAGAGTAACATGTGCTTAAACTTCTGAACTTAGCTTTTCCTCTCAAATCCAAAGGTTTTGAGACACTCCGTTCCTATTGCGATACTTGATTCTCAAAACAGCCAAGTGGATCTGTGAGGGCCGTGCCCTTCCCCCATTTCCGTCTCAATGGCTTCCCATTGCTCACACGCTCATTCTCCATATGTACAACACCTTAAAGTTTTTGTTTTAATGTTTATTTATTTTTTAGAAAGAGAGAGAGAGACAGCGAGAGACAGCACATGCACGGGGGAGGAGCAGAGAGAGAGGGAGACACAGAATTGGAAGCAGGCTCCAGGCTCTGAGCTGTCAGCTGAGCCCCAGGGGGGCTTGAATTCACTAACCGTGAAATCTTGACCTGAGCCCAAGTCAGATGCTTAACCCACTAAGTCATCCAGGCTCCCCAAGATTTTATTTTTAAGTAATCTCTACTTTTAAGGTGGGGGAACATAGAACCCCAAGATCCAAGGCTCTTGCTCTACCGACTGGCCCAGCCCGTCACCCCTGTGTTAACACTTTCAAAGCACTCCCATGAACATTCATTGGTCAGCTTAAAACAAAAAAGTTATTGGGGGATATTACTCCACTCTAGAGATAAGGAGAGGCTCAAAGCAGCCATATGACTTGCCAGTCATCCATATACTTAATATTTGGGCGTAGGAGAAACTCCCCGAGGGAAGAAATCAAATTGGTCACTTCACTTTCTAACCTTATCCACATTACTCCCTCTCACTTTCCTTTTATTGTCACTGTCCATTTCGTTATGTTTTCCTCTTGCCCAGCTACAACGTGTCTTTCCACAGAATACATCTCTTACGTGGCCTGGGAAGGGGAATCTTTGCTTCGTCGTTTTCACTCTCACCCAAATAGACATGGAACCACAATCGCGTCCAAGGAAAGCAATAATCCACTTGCAAAGAGGAGAGACTCCCAAGATGGAGATTTCTGACACTCAGAAACGAAGTCCCGTGGCAAGAAAGAAACATAAGCAAGCTCTAGAAAGACTTTGAAAAATGAATCTGTAGGAAAATACATTCAATAGGAATAAAACCTACCTGCTCGTTGTTTTCATAACTTGAGTACGCCATTTCGAGAAATACTTAAGGGAAGGTGAAACCAGCAATGACGGGACGCCGGCCTTTCACTCCTTTCCACCAGGAGGCTTCCAGCCCGATTTCTCCTTTTATAAGCAAATGTCCCTGTCTACTTCCGGTTTCCCAGAGGAGCGGGTTTTCCTTCCTCCTCTTCTTCCCCTCCCTCATGATCTGACAGTGTGACAATTTCATCAGTTTTACACTCCCTCTGGTCCATTATGTGACAGTTGCACTGTTGGGTAATGAATATCACTCTTAATATATTTTTTAAAATAAGATTTTTAGGGGCACCCGCTTGGCTCCATAGGTAGAGCCTGCGACTCTTGATCTCGCGATCGTGAGTTCAAGCCAGAGATAGTTTACTTAAAATAAAAAAAATAAAAAGGATTTTTGTTTTTATTATTTTAAGGTGAGATGTGGGAGAAAACTAGAAGTGAATTCTTGCTAACAAGTTACAAGTGAATTTAAAAAAATTTTTTTTAACATTTCTTGGACAATATTAGTCTTAGATTAAATTGGACCTAGATTGTTTGGATTGAATGAAGTTATGGAGGAAATAAAAAAAAAGAATCAGAGGTATTTTACAACTGATTTATGCCCATGGGTGGTCATTCACTGGGAGATTAGATTTAAATTGTAGGGGGTGGATTACAATCTCTCCTGGATCAAATTCTAAACACAAATATTAAATCTGCTTTACTGGTGAGCTGGGTAGAGGGAACGATTTGGCTGTTTAGAACAGAAACAGCAAGGGGCATCTGGGTGGCTCTGCCTGTTAATTGATGAACTTCAGTTCAGGTCATGATCTCACTGTTCCTAAATTCATAATCTCACTGATGTCAGCGGGGAGCCCACTTTGGATCCTCAGTCCCCTTCTTTCTTTGCCCCTCCCCTGCTCATGCTCTCTCTCAAAAACAAAAACAAAAAACACTAAGGCAAATGATGGACTAATGAATGCAGAAAAAAACTACAAGCACTTGGAAATTGCTAGAGCATAGTGTAGGAGGCAGGACACGACAAGGCAGTATGAGATAAGACAGAGGCTAAAGAAGTCACAGATGTTTTCATAAGTTGCTCTCAGGAGCCAGAGCTATTAAAGGAAAATCTTCACAAAGAGTATGGCAGCACCTGCATCCATTGGCCTCTCGGTGGGCTTTCTCCTTCCCTAGGAAAATGGTCAGGTCCATCAGTCTTAGGACCCACTCAGCCTATGTCAGTTTAAACTATATTGAAAGTGTGGTCTTCAAGGTCTCAGCTTCAGTTTACTGAAGACTTCCAGAACTGGATCCTCAAGGGCAGGACTCAGAATTCAACAAGCCCTTAGGGCAATTCGTTTGCACCTAAAGTCTAGAAGCTTTCATTAGAGGAGGGTGTGACCAAATACATTTGGATTAGGTAGATAATGGTTGGAATCTTGGCTCCTCCCTTCCAGGATGGAAAGTGAATCAGCCCATGGAGATTCAGCCAAAAAAGTACTATCTATGCACTTGGGTGTGACCCCACGTGATGGGCTTTTTCTGGCTGGTTTAGAAGGATGTGGCACCTGGCCGCCTGAACTGACACCAGTGTCTCAGGCCAGCCAGGATTTACAGTGGAAAGACCATTTTATAACCATATTTAGCATTAATTACAATATAATTATTTTATTTGTTTCTTAGATTTTCCCCCTGCTTTTTGAAAATGTTATATCATGGGAAAGTACAAACACGTGCAAAAGCAGACAATAATACCACGGAACCTCAGTTTCCATCATCCAGTTACAACAAATGTTGACTTCCAGCCAATTTGATTTTATCTAAACCACCACCTAGTCCCTCTCACCTGAGTTATTTTGAAGGAAATATCAATCTATAAATTCTCCTTCTATCTTTAATTTTTCTTACAATTTTTTGTTGTTGTTCTTGCTATTATTTAAAAAATTATGGGGGCGCCTGGGTGGCTCAGTCGGTTAAGCCTCCGGTTCGGCTCAGGTCAGATCTCACGTTGGTGGGTTCGAGCCCTGCGTCGGGCTCTGTGCTGGCAGCTAGCTCAGAGCCTGGAGCCTGCTTCGGATTCTGTGTCTCCCTCTCTCTCTGCCCCTCCCACTCATGTTCTGTCTCTCTCTGTCTCAAAAATAAATAAAACATTTTTTAAAAAATTATGGGAATTTTCTGTAGTCTCTTATCTGAATTTTGCTAATTTCATTTGTTATCCCATTTAGCCTATTCTTCTATCCTCTGTATTTATTGTAGATTGGTTTGATCGGATTCCAGCATGGCTTTTTTTTTTTTTTAACACTTTTTCTTTCCTTTCACTCTCTGCCTCCTTATTCTTTAAACTTTTTTTCATTGAAGTATATTTGACATATAACATTGTGTAAACTTAACGTGTAAAACATTTAATTTGATACATTTTCATATTGTAATACTATTGCCACTGTATGGATCATTAGCACCTCTATTAAGTTCTTTATGTGTAAATGCCAATTTCATGGAGTCACCCTTAAAAATTCGCTCCTGTTATTTTCTCACTCTTCCTTCATAGAATTCATTTGAGTATATTATTCTTTATATAGTTGGGATTTCACTATTTAATTTCATCTCCCAAATTAGATAGCAGGCTCCAGAGAGCAATGACCAGATATGTGTGGGTTACCCTTGCTCCACACAGAGCCTTGCACTTCCTCTGTCTCAGAATAAAGGCTTAATCAATTCTAGTTATTCAGATTGGATTAGTTTCCACCTTCCCCTACATCCCGCCTTTTGAGCAAAGTACCTCTTTGTGACCTAGGCTGTAGGATAGAGATTTTTTTTTTAAAGAAAAAAAATTTATGATACTTATGTTCTAACATTTATTCTAATAACAGACTATAGTTCTGAAGTAAAATGTATTACTTATTTCAAATATATTTTACTTACTATATCATAAGTTAAATATTTATAAATATATATATTTCTTATTTAGTTAGTACTTTTCAAAATCCTCTTTTTGGGGGCGCCTGGGTGGCTTAGTTGGCTAAGACTCCGACTTCGGCTCAGGTCAGATCTCACGTTCGTGGGTTCGAGCCCCGCATCGGGCTCTGTGCTGACAGCTAGCTCAGAGCCTGGAGCCTGCTTCCAGTTCTATGTCTCCTTCTCTCTCTTCCCCTCCCCCTCTCATGCTCTGTCTCTCTCTGTATCAAAAATAGATAAAA
>PJEM01019908.1:0-14736 GCA_004023845.1 Helogale parvula
GCCTGGATGGCTCAGTCAGGTAAGTGTCTGAATCTTGGTCTCAGCTAGTGAGATTGAGCCCCACATTGGCTCCGTGGTGACAGCACAGAACCTAGTTGGGATTCTCTCTCTCTCTCTCTTTCTCTCTCTCTCTACCTCTCCCCTGCTTGCACGTGTGTGTGAGCTCTCTCTCTCTCTCTCAAAATAAATAAACTTAAAAAAATAAAAACAAAAAATAAAGTGCACCGTGAGATGATTTGATATACGTATACATTGTGAAAGCATTCCCCCATCAAGTACATTAACGCATCCATCAGCTCACATATTTACCCTTTTTCAATGAGAACATTTCAGCTCCACTCTCTTAGCAAATTTTAATTATACAATACAGTGTTATCAGCTATAGTCATCAGGTTTTTATTATTGTGATAATTATTTGTGCTAAAACAAATGATAAAATTTCCAGGCAGAATAAAAGAATCCTTCTGGATGTGGTTTTGCTTTCTTTTTTTAAGAAATAAAAAAGGCTCTGACTAGTATTATAAAAACAATGTGAAGGGGTCTCAGGTTGGCAGAGGGAATGAACTCTCAGGAGAGACGTGCTCAGGGCAAAGGGGTGGCCGGATGGCCTGTAAATGGTGGGACTGGCGTGAACCCCTTGCCTCTTTCTGAACTTCCTCCTTAAGGGCCTGGACAGGAAGACAAGATCCTGAAATACCAGATGAATGGTGTTTCTCATTCCTCGCCAGTCCAAACAAGGAAGCCGGGAAATCTTGCAAGGGCACGTTTTAGTTCAAAGGCCTCAAGTCCAAAGAGCAGATTAAGTTCAATGGGAGTCAAGAACCAAGGCCTTGAATGCTCATATGGTCAGGCCCTGGGTCTCTGAGTCTCCCAGACACCCTCGCTTGGACAAGGCTTTGGTTGGACTTCACCTGTTGAATCTGCATCGCTAATATTTTGGTTGACTCAGGGTCAACCAATCACAAAGTAGTAGATTGCCAGCAAGTGACTCATTTCAGTATAAACCCATATAAATAGTTGAAAAGCACTCAACTAGCTGTAAATGATTGTTAGATGCTATAGAACTCTAGAGGCTAATAGCTGAACAGTAATTAGTAAAATGTTGGGCTTCCTTCAGAATATGTGTTCATACGGGGGCGCCTGGGTGGCTCAGTCAGTTAAGCATCCGACTTCAGCTCTGACGCTCTGTGGGTTCAAGCCCCATGTCGGGCTCTGACAGCTTGGAGCCTGGAGCCTGCTTCGGATTCTGTGTCTCCCTCTCTCTTGCTCTCCTTCCTTGCTCACACACTGTCTCTCTCTCTCTCTCTCTCTCTCTCTCTCTTTCACTCTCAAAAATAAACATTAAAAAATTTTTAAAAAAGAATTTGTGTTCATGTGGCCACAGTGAAATCTTTTTCTTGAAATGTGAAAACACAGACTTAGAAAAATTGTTTGACTACTTTAAATGTATCCTATTTCCAAATCACTTTTCAGAAAGGCAATAATATTTATAAATTAGTACCATGCAAGATTCTCATGTACCCTCCTGGGCTGCACTCCCCTTGTCACCACTGAAAGGTAACCTCTATCACCAAAGATTCATTTAGCCTGTTCTTGATCTTCATAGAAGTTAAATAATATCTATAGTATGTACTCCTTTGTATCTGGCTTCTTTCACTAAACAATACGCAGTTTTTTCTTTTTCTTTGCTGTGCAATATTCCATTATATGAATATACCACAATTTCTTTATCCACTCTGCTGTTGATGGACATCTAAGTTGTTTCCAGTTGGGGACTATTATGAGGAAAGTTGCTATAGATATGCTTTTATTTTTTTTATATTGGAAAAATATCTTTTTTAAAGATATTTTAAACAATTTATTTAAAAAATTTTCTTTTTTAAAATTTATTCTCAAGTTAGTTAACATACAGTGCAACCTTGGCTTCAGGAGTAGAACCCAGTGATTCATCACTTACATACAACACCCAGTGCTCATCCCAACAAGTGCCCTCCTCAATGCCCTTCACTCATTTTCACCACCCCCTTCAGCCCTCAGTTTGTTCTCTGTATTTAAGAGTCCCTTATTGTTTGCCTCCCTCTCTGTTTTTATCTTATTTTTCCTTCCCTTTCCCTATGATCATCTGTAAAGATTCTTAAATTCCACATGTAAGTGAAACCTGTCTTTCTCTGACTGACTTATTTCACTTAGCACAATACCCTCCAATTCCGTCCGCATTGCTGCAAATGGTAAGATTTCATTCATTTTCATTGCCAAGTAATACTCCACTGTGTGTGTGTGTGTGTGTGTGTGTGTGTGTGTGTGTGTGTGTATAATATATATGTATGTGTATATATAATATATATTCCACATCTTCTTTATCCATTCATCAGTCGATGGACATCTGGGCTCTTGCCATGCTTTGGCTGTTGTCGACAGAGCTGCTATAAACCATGGGGTGCATGTGCTCCTTTGAATCAGCACTCCTGTAGCCTCTGGATAAATTCCTAGTAGCGCAATTGCTGGGTTATAGATATTCTTTCACATGTGTTTTTTTGGTGTCATAAACACTCATTACTGTCAGGTATTTGCTCAGCCATCATTTTACCAAATTGAAATGGGCCTTAGTAGGCACGTGATTCAAGCAACACCTGTATTTCTAATTGAAAGTAAACATCTTCTGCTTCCACTAGTTCATAGGTAAGGAGTGAAGCAGCTGTTCTCCTCAAAGACTTTCTACATGGTCTTGTATTTTATTCTACGTATTTGAAACCACACCCAACTTTTCTTGAGGTATTTGTACCCAGCATGCACTCAGGACAAGTGTGGCTTTTCATACGCAGAACTATGAGTCTATGTGCTACGTTAGACTCAGAGGAATTTAAAAATCACAGCAAACGTCACTTTTTCCTTCAAGACCCAACCAGCCTGGTAAAACTAACGTTAGAATGGGACCTGCCAGACTCTGGGCAGACAAAAGGGGTCAGATCTGAACAAACCCTGGCTTCATTCTTGCAGGTAGAGAGCCCAGGGAGCAAAGGTGAAAACATGTACCCTTCTGAAGCAAGGCTCTCATTTTCCCTTGCAAATCTGTCCTTATCTCTTACGTTTTATCATTATTACTTGGATCATGGTGGCCTCTGTCCTAAACAGCTTCCCAAGGGCAGAGGGCTCGCAGACGGCTTAATGCATCTGCGTTATCTTGTGTGTAGTACCCAGCATGAGTTGATGCAGAAAATCTTTAATTATGAATGACGGACATGTCATTGTGCTCTTCTCTTCTAGGGAAAAGGGAATTTGGACCAAGGTTTGAGAGATGGGGAACGAGCACCTCTCGTTCGCTGAGTGCGGGTCATTGTGTGCTGTGTGTCCCGCATTGCTTATCTCTGGTCTGTTACCTCATTTTACAGATGTGGAAACTAAGGTTCAGAAAGACTAAGTAACCTGCCCAGGATTGAACTGTTAGGAATTTGCAGTGCCGGAGTTCAGAACCAGGAGCGTCTCGTGCAAATTCCAGTTCACTCCTCTACCTCGTGTGGCCCCCTTGTCCTCCTGTGTCACTCTCCAGTCGGCCCAGTGCTTCTTCATGCATTTAAGTCATTTACTTTTCATTCTGAGCAGAGCTGGATATTTCCATGTCCCCTCGCCAGTGCTACACTGCTCATTAGTGGCAGAGCCAAGATTTGAACTCACTCTGCCTGACACCTCCTTCATTCTTTTCCACCCTGCCACAGCTACCTTCCAATGGAAGACCTCTCCCCAAGTCCTTAGAGCAAGTCTTGCTTCAACACCTTGCATCTGATGGTGATTCAAATTACCTAAAGAGTGAGGAGAGAGATTGCTTAGCTTAGAGTACAGTGCTTTTACTTTTTAAAAAAAAAGTTTTTGAGATACAGAGAGAGACAAAGCACGAGTGAGGGAGGGCAGAGAGAGGGAGACACAGAATCCAAAGCAGGCTCCAGGCTCCGAGATGTCTGCCCAGAGCCCGAGGCAGGGCTCAAACCCACAAACCATGAGATTACGACCCAAGCCAAAGTCAGACGCCCAACCAACTGAGCCACCCAGGTGCCCCTAGAGTATAGGGCTTTAAGAAAACTAGGCTCTCAGGTGTGTTGAGGTATGGCAGGCAGTTGTAACTTTCCTCGGGCCAAGGAGTCCAGAACAGTGGTATAATCACACGACCAGATCTGGGAATAAATGAGATGATCAACGGAATAGATTTCCCTTCCTCGAGAAAGAGATCCAAAACTGGTAAGAAAAAAAAAAAAAGCCCAGGGTACAAGCACTGCTCCCCCACCCGTACCTGCCCCAATCAAAAATTGTTCCTCTGGTGTACTGTTCTGTTCTCATCCTTTGAAAGATATTATGTGTTGCTCATTGAAAGGTGCACCCTCTTTGAAAAGCACAATGTTCCGTGTAAATGCAGGGCGGTGGTGTTTTTATTGTTATCATGATTATTTCTGCAGGGGAAGAAGAGGAGGGGCCAGGGAGCTGAGGTTCCCTCCCCAGCCCCCTCCCTCCTGCCGTGTCTGCTAACTGATCGGCAGGATGCCTCTGCTAGGTGTCGATAGAAGAGTCAGACCAAAAGTATTGTCTGAGGACATCACGAATAAGGCAGGCAGAATGATTCAAAAAGAAATCAATGGTCCTAAAAATAGCAAAGAGACGTTCCGAAATAATGTCTTAATGGGGAAAAGAAAGGGGGGGGGAGGTGAATGATGTGTTGTACTGTAAAAAATCAAGTGTTTTTGAAATGTCTATACAGAAATATAAGTGATCAGCTTCTAAAAGGGAGACAAAAGGGTGACATTCAAGCTGAGAAGCCCCTGGACCCCAGACCATGGCAGGACCCACTGGGAGAGGACACTCCTTTCCCCTGTTGAATGCAACTTCTTCCTAGTACCCTGAAGGAAAGAGCTGTTGATGGGGAAGGTGGCAGTCTTCCCATGGCAAAAATGGTCCAGGAAGGACAGAACATGCCACGAAGATAAGGTTCATTCGCGCGCACACACACCCCTGCTCTAGTTTTGGTCGTTGGGTTCATGGTACTGTATTACACTGTACTGCATTGAATAGTGGGGTTTGGTTGGATTTGGCTGAATTGCACTGAATTCATAATTGTCCTCAGTGTGGGTGTAAAGCAGGTAGATATTCCTGATTTCAACCCAAGGAAGGGGGATGGGTTTTCCACCAAGAATCATGAAATTCAAAAAAAATTGCCAGCTTCCCATGGCTCTTCAGAACTCTCTCTGGCCCTGCTCTCTTGGATAATGACTCAGAACCTCAGAGAAAATGCTGACGCTGGTCCCCACAAAGGTGCTCTTGGACGGCTCTAAGATCCTGCTTTGCATCCTGCCCCACCATCACCACCTCCACGGTGGTGGAGTCCCTGTTGGCCCATTGAAGAAACTGGGCTCAGTTTATTTGGGAAAGGTACATTTTATACTGATCGTGACCATAACATATTCCCAACTCTTCCTCCTGAAGATAATATTCTTGTTACTAAGTTTGCTAACATAATGGACCTTAACTGGCATCAGTAACCTAATAGCCAAATAAGGTTGGAATGGTTTATTGGCAAGATGGAGGGTATACGACTGCCCGTCGTGGGGACGCTTTTCAAGGTGCAACGTCGACAACCTCCCTATACTTAGGAAGCTTCTGGATTCAAGCAACAGAAGATCTGACTAACTGTAGTTTACTGATAAGGATGTTAATTGTTTATTTAAAAGAAGTCTAGAGATTGGTGGCCCAAGGTTTTGTTTAGCAACTCAGTACCGTCATCAGGGGACCAGCGTTTGCATTCTTATCCCACTGTCTTGAACTTGTCGTCTTTTGTCCTCAAGCTTCTTGTCTCACAGTTACAGAGTGGCTGTCGCTGGTCCTTAGCTCAAGAACATGCAAGGAATGAGAAAAAGGGGCAAATGCTTTTTCCCCCCTTGTGCTGTTGATTTGTCCTGGAGAAAATTTTTTCTTAGAAATCCAAGCAGAGGGGCACCAGGGTGGCTCCGTCAGTTAAGCGTCTGACTTGGGCTCAGGTCATGGCCTCACGGTTCATGAGTTCAGGCCCCATGTCAGGCTCTGTGCTGACAGCTCAGAGCCTGGAGCCTGCTTCGGAGTCTGTGTCCCCTTCTCTCTCTGCCCTTCCCCTGCTCACGCTCTGTCTCTCTGTCTCTCAAAAATAAATAAACATTTTAAAAAATTAAAAAAAAAAGAAACCCATGAAGATTTCACCACAGAAGGTATCACACAGGCTCTGAGCTCACACACAGGCGTCTTCTACTTACTACTTCTGTGAGTCGGGGAAATTCTGTGTCTCTCTTTCAACACCCATCTCTGAGGATTGACTGAGTCGATACATATGAAGGTCTTAGGACACTGCCTAGTACATGGCAAGTGTTTAACACACGTGAGCCATTTTTTTTTAGTAATCTTGTCATCAACCTCATCATCGTTTCCTTGGCCAGATCTGGGTCATATGCTCAAGAGTCTCTCCCAACTCAGAGTTCTTGAAATTTGTCATCAGCTAGAATTTGAGGCTTTTAAGAGTCCTTTATTAATAACCCAGCATCATGGGCAAAAAAACCACCTTAATCATTTGACTTTTAATAACCTTAGCCCAGGAATTTGCTGCTCAGATAATGTTCTTGAGAATGAGGCTGGAGGGAAAAAGAGGAGACAGAGGCTCTGGGAGGTCAGGTGAGGACAGCTAAGCTCAGAAGCCCTGTGGTCAAACTGGTCAACTTTTCAGTTTTGTCCAGAGTGACAGAAGCATTTCAGAGGGCACATGGTCACATGACTATGACTATTCTCGGCATTTACAAGGACAATACAATTCCAACCTTGATATTGATTCAGATCAGAGGATGCCAGAGAGGCCCAAAGGCAAGATTTCCTGGACCCTCATTGGCATAAATCTTTTTTTTTTTTTAATGTTTATTCATTTTTGAGAGAGAGAGAGAGACAGAGTGTGAGCTGGGGAGGGGCAGAAAGAAAGGGAGATGCAGAATTTGAGGCAGGCGCCAGGCTCTGAGCTGTCAGCACAGGGCCCGATGTGGGATTTGAACCCACGAACCGTGAGACCACAACCTGAGCCAAAGTCAGATGCTTAACCAACCGAGCCACCCAGGCGCCCCTGTCACAAATCTTATTAAGCTAATCACGTCGAATTCCTTAAAAGCAAAGACCACCAATTTCTCATTCTTTTGCCTATGTCACAGCACCTTAAATAGTACTAAGCACAGACATCACAGGCTTTCCGTACTGACTGGTTGCTTGATGTGCACATTCTTCCAAATAATAGCGGGTGTCCTGGACTTCTAAGGAGCATAGCTGGTGCTTTAGAGGCAGCCAGACAACAATATCTAGCAGGTGGGTGCCCCTTTTGATTTCTTGGGAGTTGAGGGGAAAGAGATGGTTAAGAAACACCAGTATGTCTGACACCATCCCAGGTTATCTGCTAACATTATTTGTCCATTTCTCACAACAGTCCTAGAACTAGGAGGTATCATGATGCCTGTTTGTAGATAAGGAAGCAGAGGCACAGGAAAGTAGTTATCTGACCTGTTAAATGGTTGCTAAGTGGCATGGCCAACGTTGAATCTTGGTCTGCCTCACCCCAAACACAGACCTCTTCTGAGCTGTGTTCTGTAGGTGCTCCCTGGATGGAAAGGATGGGATCTCAAGTTTGCAATTGGGATACTGCACACAACAGAAACCTATTTCCCTGTGTTCTGAAGCCATGTGTGTTTCAGTCCGAGAGATAGCAGCCAGGACACACGCTGTCCAGGAGCCCCGTGAGCTCAACTTTTGATTGATGCACCCCACTCCCCCGCACCAGCCTCACCCACAATCACCAAATGGGCACCCCTGATGCCCATGCACACGCTCTCCAGGTGTTCACATCTTATGGATCATCATAGGATCAGTGTCCTATGCATGGAGACACTGGGTTGCAACCCAGCCCGATCCATCCCTGCCCAGATTATAACAAGCATTAACAACTGGGTGGAATTGATTTCCTCCATAACATAAGAGTTTCAGAAAAGAGCAGGCATAGGCCAGGCCCTGATGACTGGTTTGCAGGTGATTCGATCAAAGAGAAACTCAGGACCTTTGAGTGGTGGTTTTAGGAAACATCCTCTTCCCTGGAGTGAATGATGAATATATGCCTTCATTGCTTCTGCAGCCATCTTGTGGCCATGAGGGAAGTTGGCCTGTGCCAACACACAGAGGAAAGTAAAGCCAAGAGAAATGCAGAGAAATAGAGTTGACGCCCTAATGAAACTGCATCAAAGTCCACTTTCTCTGGGCTTTAAATGAAACAATAAATCCAAGTCATTTTTCAGCTGGTTTGATTGGTTTATTTTTTCTACTTCCAACCCAAAGGATCCTAACCAATATGCCCTTGCTTTCCTATCTATACTCTCCTGCCCACTTTGGATAGTAAGTGAGCTCCATCTGAAGGATGAGTTATTTCCGAATGCCAATACCAAAGGAAGAGGCACAGCTACCATATGGGAAAAATGGATAAGAAAGGAAAGGCCCTCATTGGAGGCGCGAGGATTCCCTCTCTTTGTTACTATGAACTGAAAAGAAGGCAGCTGTCTGTCCCTGGGACGGCCCAAGAAGCCAGGTGCAGGGAACCCAGGCAAGACACCTGTGAAGAGGTACTAATCTCTGTGGCTAGGGTGAATTTACCTCACCACTCTCGCAGGAGAGTAAACAAGAGAGCTGTGTCAGCTGTTTGAATTCCTTACACTTTTTATGTTTGTTGCCCTTTTGTTGTCATTCTCTTCTTTTTAATTTTTTAAATGTTTATTTATTTTTGAGAGAGAGAGTGGGGGGGGGGCAAGGAGAGAGGGAGACACAGAATCAAAGCAAGATCTAGGCTCTGAGCTGTCAGGACAGAGCCTGATGTGGGGCTTGAACTCACGGACCTCGAGATCATGACCTGAGACAAAGTCAGACACTTGATGGACTGAACCACTCAGATGCCCCTTGTCCTCCTTCAAATTTATGGAAGTCTTTGGGGGTGTTCCCGCCTGTCTCGGCTATGCTGAGAGGTGGAGTGCGAAGCTATATGGTGAATCTCCCTCAGCATCCATTTCTGTTTGTCTCTGGACAAACTGGAGAGGATGAAAAGCCAAATAGTATACATCTTTTTGCAGCTGGGGTTCTGAGGGTCAGTCTCACTCATCGATTATATGCACCCTAATGAGATTTGGCAGGTGAAGCATTGGCAGGGGTGGGGGTGGTGGGAGGACATGCATCTTCCTGCCTTTGGCTGTTGCTCCCGGTACGCACAGTCAGAGAAATAGTGGGCTCCTCGGCACAGATCCCCAGCGTCCCAGGTGGAGGTGAGAGGCGGATGTGTCAGTGGGTGACCTTGAGCATGTGTTCTTGAACTGATGGCAGTGCTAGTCTCCTGATCCCCACCTCTTGGGTAGGGGCAGGGGCAGCAGAGAGATCAGTTCTTGGATGATGTTCTCGAAACAGTTTCCAGAGCCAGCTAGAACCCGAGGCTCTGGCAGCCCTTCTCATGGCCTTGTATTTAACCCTGTGCACAATGCCTTCCTGCTTCAAATCTATAAGGTGGCTTATTTCTTTTACAACCCAGCCCTGTCTGACCCAGGAAACAAAGGTGAACATATTGTTCCTGCCAAAGACAGAACATCGAAGGGCAGAAGCATTCCTTGGAGCCTACATGGAATTTAGTGGGGACAGAATTAGTGTTGTGAGGTCACCTGGCCAATTCTCCTTCTTGGACTAAACGCTGAAAGTCTGGGTTTCACTCACTAAGCAAAACTACATCCTCTTACAGAGAATAATGTCATGATGTTATGCAGTTTGCTGCACATTTAGCACTATGTGCATGTCCTCAGTCATCACGTCCTGTTGATCTGATGAGAGTAAGAAGCGAGCCTGATATTATAATCCCCATTTTGCCAATGTTCAGAGAGTGTGATCCATTGGACCCGATAAATATTTCACCGGGGTTCCAAAATGACAGATATTCCAAAAGCTGTAATTCTACCATTAGAGACTCATTTCTCCTGGATTAAATACTGGCCTTTACTGGTTCTTCTTTCAAGATCATGTTATCTAGGATCGAGGGCCATACACCGAGTTCCCGAGATGCTGCTATGAATGAGTTTATGGTCTTGTTCCCAGTAAAAGGGATGTGGCATCATCGGGGCACCCGGCGGGCTCAGCCGGTAGAGCATGTAACTCTTAATCTCAGGGTCATCACTTCAAGCCCCTCGCTGGGCCTAGACTTAATTTATGAGGGAAAAAAAGAGGCGCTTGATACCCACAGGGTGCGTGGAGGATGAGTTGGAGAAGGCACCTGCCAGGGCGAAGAACCAACCGATGCTGGTGGTATTTCTTGGACACCATGTAGTGTTTCTAATGGCCACCCTTGCCATCACACATCTCTCCTCTTCAGGGTGGGAAAGGGTCACAGATCTGTTGTAGGGACAACCACTGCAGCCAGACGGGTGAGGGGTGGATCTGAGAGTGTGAGACTGGCACAGGAAACAGCCTCCATCCTTTGCCAGGAAACTTGGCAAGACCGGGGCCCTAAAACACCCTGTGTGGTCTGGGCTTTGCCAGAGACCCTGGAGCTCCAGTGGCAGAATTACCCGACGAGGTGGAGAGGGGGCGGCTAGGGAGGATTTACTCTGTCAGCGGTTTACTGGACGATTTCCCCAAGCTCAGACAAGGCTATCAGTGGAAGCAGGCCTGCCTGTCTCCAGCAGGTCTGACCCTTCCTGCGAGCTGCAAACTAGTGGTGTTTGCCATGGGCGCTGAGTCCTGCCCCCCACCAGCACAGCTGACAAAGAGAACGAATGGGAGACAGCCCAGAGCCAACCGGGAGATGCTAACCCAGGAAGATGGAGGGGCAGAATGCATCACCAGGTTGAAGACAGCGGAAACTTCATTTCCCCCCTTGATTAATGCTTTCCAAAGGAGGCGCTGGGCTCAGGGGGGCTCACTAAAGAATTTGATAGGAAGCGGTGACACCTCATCTTAAATTCCTTTACCGAATTTCTGAAGTTGACGGGACCGTCGGGAAGGGAGGCGGACAAAGTCCGAGGTCCCCTCCAAGCGGACTAATCAGACGTGAAGTCTTGGCAAGAGATAAGCAGGTTAGAAGAGAGCCAAGATGACATCACATCAACTCCATTTCAGATCCTGTACACACCGGTGCCTATCACCGCTCCCGGTGGCTGGCATCCTCCACACACAAGAGGTATTTTCAGACCAGGACATCTGTCCTCCCCTTCGCCCTGTAGCTGTCACTCTGGGGTACGCTGGGAACATGTTTGTCAGGACGTGTAGAGCCACCCACATTCAGGGAGGCCACTCTGGAGATGAAGTGGGCTTTGTACTCTGCCCTCCTTCCCCACCCCGGGATTTGTAACAGAAAGACCCTGCTCTGGGCATCGGTGACCAAGGTCAGGGCGTGTGCCTTCCAGAACCCCCCTCCCACCCTGGGAGAATTGGACCAGGCTTTCCGTCAGAAGAGTTGTTGACATCAACAACGAATTCCAAAAAAGTGTATTCACTTCAGGAGGAAGTGGCAGAGAACCGTCACCACCGGTTTGCGGAGACCATTGATGTCCCATACTTTGAGGATGGGGACAAACAAAGGTCCCCTGGCCCGTTGTTTGGAGGCAGCTGTGAGAGCCGTATCTGTTTAATTATGCCTCCGTCTTTAGCTGACATGGGTCCTTTCCTCCTCGGAACAGCCAAGCAATCGGAAATGTAGCAGGGAAAACACTTCCCTGTTCTGCCCCCCTACCCTGTATCCTGGCTCAGGGCGCTGGGACCAGCACACTGGGTGCCTTTTTTCAACAGATAGTTCATGTGACATGCAAGAGTTGCCTGCGTGACACAGATAACTCAGGAGAACAGCGCAAAGTAAATGAGATGCATTAGTGCCTGGATGGGAACTGAAGATAGAAGTTCTCAGAACTTCTTGTTTAATTTATAGACACGGATTTCCCTCCTGTGCTTAAGATTTCAAAATAGTAATCATATTCTGAAGAGGAGATGTTCCCACTCCAGGTACTAATATCAATATGTAAAAGAAAATCATTAACTCGCTGTACCTCTCAGCAGCACCCTATTATATGTCAACAAGCTAACTGAGGTGATAAAACAAACTGTTAGTGGAAATTTAATTACTAGCCATTGAGATTTGGGCAAGGACCGAGGATTCTAGATTCATTACTCTGGCACCGGAGGCTGCTTGAAGCAGCCATCCGCCCGGAACGAACATTTTTAATAGGTGTTTTCCTTCCCACTAAAAAATCAGAGCATCCAAGGCCAATCGGAAACTTTTCAAATACAGTTCCTCAGGGATGGCCAGGGTGAGGTGGAGCAGAGGCCCAAACAAAAGGAAAATAAAACTGTCCGTTTCCAACCTCTTGCCTGGTCAGCTTCGGAGATGATTGGGGCCCGTGAGGTCATTTTGCAATTGACTTCTACACATTTAATTATGTCGGATTCCTGGCCAATGGCCACTTTTCAGGCTGGCATGAAGAGGTTCCCCCGCTCTGTGAAGCTAGCTGAGCTGTTTTCCCTTGTTTAGAGACCTGAGCTGTGCCTGTCTCGCTAGCCCCCACCCAGCCCCACCCCAGAGACCCCCGTAATGGTTGCCCATACTCACCACCTCCATTCACCTTGGGTATGAGCCCAGGCAGCGTGTCTGGCAAATGAAAGGTGTTCAAGAAAAGGTTGAGTGTATGACAGATGCCAGTTGGACTCTGATGTCACCTGGGGGCCCCTTGTTCCAAGATCTGGTACAAAAGGCATGAAACCACATGAATTCCAAGTCACAAGTCTTCTCACAAAATGCGTGCAGCTTCTTGGAGGGGTGCTTATCGAGGCTGCTTCAAGTTCAGAGACTTGCCTGTGTCCCATACTATGTCAACCCTGGAATGAAACTCAGCCACCTTTTCAGTTTTATAAAGAAAAAGTAACTCATATCAAGTATTTTTAATGGTTATTTATTTTTGAGGGAGAGAGAGGGAGAGGGACACACAGAATCCGAAGCAGACTCCAAGCTCTGAGCTGTCAGCACAGAGCTCAACATGGGGCTTGAACTCACCAGCTGTGAGATGCTGACCTGAGCCGAAGTTGGATGCTTCGGCTTAACTGATTGAGCCACCCAGGTGCCCCCTATCAAGTAGTTTTGAATGGGTGGGTTTTCATGAAAATAGAGGGTCATGAAATTGTATGTTGGAGGGATCGCAGGTCCGAGCCCTCCACCAGCTTTCCTCTTCACTCCCTTCACTGCTTCCCACCCCCGAGTCTCCCTCCTTTCACTCTGCAGAACTGAGCCGACCTGCATGGGGGCTGGTGGTGGGTAACAGGGTGGTCAACCTTCCTGGTATGGCTGGACTGAGGGGTTTCCTGAGGGGCAGGACTTTCAGCCTGTCCACTAAAACCTGGACATCCACAAAGTGGATGGTTGGTCCCCTTAAAGGAAATGACGATTGTCCCAGCACAGAAAGTGCAAGCTATTGAGGACTGGCACATTCTCTTCTTCCTTATATTACAGCCCTCCTCCGTTGCACCTGGAATGGCCCCTTATAGATCACTGCTCTCAGTCTTAGCTGTAGCCTAGGATCATCGGCAGAGATTTAAAATATCTCAGTGTCCAGGCCACATCAAAGAACACTTGAATCAAAATCTCCAGGAATAGGACCTAGGCCATAGTGCATTTTAGAGTTTTCTAGGGGATTCCAATGTGCAACCAAGAGTGAAAACCAATGCACAGGAGAAACAATTTCCAGGAGCTCTTCAGGTTGGGCTCCTTGGCTGTGTCCATTCAGGAGCCTGAACTACCTTAGAAGCCTCAGAAGGAGTCCATGTTTCGGTAAAATGAGTGATGCCAAATGTGTTGTGAGTGTATCTGACTCTCCCAACTTCAATTTCTCCAGTCTCATTAAAAGAGCTAAACTGGTTTTATCACTTCCTTTCTCCCTCCTTAAAGAAAGTCTTAGGCTTGCAACTTTCTTGGCAGGTGGCTAGGACTGATTGACATAGGAGGCAATCCAAATGCAAAAGACACGAAGCCCCAAAGCCCTACCACTGGGGATCTTTTGTAAAGGGAGGTGAGGCTGCACTAAAAATAAGTATTTAGCTGCCTAGATGACCTTGACAAGCTCAGGTAACCCTGGTCGGCTTATCCACGTGCAGACCAAGGCCAAATAATCTTATCAGTCCCTTCCTATGAAGAACTTCTGAGTTCCCGGTCTGTAGGTTCTCTTTAAGCAATTCCACTTAGATCCCAAGATTTGACATTCCTGACTCAGACATTTTAAGCAGAGAGAAATCTCTACCTTTGTGTCTGTCCCTGAAAACTTCATTGATGCTTCTGCTGCTGCTGTGGTTAGAGGTACCAAGAGAAATTTCCAATCAAGTCTATGTAGAGACTGCAAGTCTCTGTGCCTCAGTTTCCTCACCAGATACATGGAGGTGGGGGATGGGGAAAAGAGAAAAGAGTTGTGATGGGGACAAAGCTATGTCGTTCATATGTTAATTTCACAAATATTTATTGTACCCTTACTATGTGGGCAAAGGTGCGTAAGAAAAGGTCCTTGCCTTCAAGAGGCTTATAATCTAGTAGATGTTTAGTCAGAGCTATCAAAGGGCTCTGTACAGTGACATGTACTTTATAAAGTTAAGACATCGTGGTGTTATTGAAAGGAAGCTGTCATTACCCAGACCAATTGAATTTTTTTT
>PJEM01019909.1:0-14730 GCA_004023845.1 Helogale parvula
CAGGCGCAGCCAGGAGGACACTGGAGCCAGAGAGGAAGGGGAGAGGGGTGGGGGCCGGGCAATCAGCAGTGAGGGGGGCTGGGGCGGGCAGACCCCACGTCACTGTAAAGACTTGGCTTCTGCTGAGTCAGGTGGGGGCAGCAGAGGGTTCAGACCAGAGGAGCAGCAGGGCCTCATCCCACTGTCACCTCGGTTGAACTCACTTCTTGAACAGGACGTGTCCCCCTGGGCCGTCCCACAGTCCACAGCTGCTGACATGTCCAGTTTTGGCACCTGCGTGGCCGGGGGGCCTGGGGCTCGCTCTGCACGGGCCTCTCATTTGTGGCATTTCTCACATTTGCTCCCTCCGAGTCTGGCCCGTTTATGGGCCTCATTACACCCCGGCTCGGAGAATGAGGCCCTGCAAATGGCTCATAAAGTATCTTTGTAAAGGTTAATGGTCACTGGCGAGGGAAGAAAGGGCTGCTGTGTGGGATGCTCTCTTTGATGAGGAGGATTTTCAATTAAGTGAAATGAGGGCCACGCCTCCTCACAGGGACCTGGTCTGATCACCCGGCAGCGGGGAGGCCTCGGGGTGTCTCTGAGACCGGGCCCAACGGCCCCGTGTGAGCCACAAGTTCTGTGACCTCAGCTGCTCCCACATACGGGACAGTGGGCCAGGCGGCCCCAGCCCTGCGGCCCGCTCAGCCCCGGTGAGCTGTGTGCGTGGAGAGAAAGTTCTGGAGAGACCAAGCTCTGGCAGTAACTTCCACGAGGGCAGGCTAGGATCTGTTTTCAGATTCAGTGTGCAGGGCACCCGGCTGCTCTGGCCACGGCAGGTGTGCAGGTGCGGGGCTGACCTCGGATACTGCGTCCTGCTCAGTCACCCAGGGCAGGAAGGAAAATGGCCGGGGTGCCCTCCTGGTCACAGCTCCCCACACTCCGGCAGCGTTTCCTGCCCAATTATTTCATTCATTCAGTTACTCAGTGATGAGTTATTGTCCAGTATATTAGTTATCTTTTGTTGAGTAACAGATTATCATAACTTAGCAGCTTAAACAATACTCACTCATTATTCCGTAGTTTCTGTGGGTCAGAAATCTGGGCACAGCTTTTCTGGGTCCTCTGCTCAAGGTTTCTTGCAGGCTACCATCAAGGGCTCAGCTGGGATGGGGTCTCATCTGAAGGCCCAAAAGGGGAGTGATCCACTACCAAGCTCACTTACACGGTTACTGACATGATTTGATTCCTTTGGGCTGTTTGCTGAGGGCCTCAGTTCCTGGCTGGCTATTGGCTGAAGGCTGTCCTCGGATCCTTGCCACATGGGTTCCCCCCAACCAGGCAATGTGCTTTGTCAAATCTAGCAAAGAGGAAGCCTTCCAGCAAGATGGGAGTCACCATCTTATATTACCTAATCGTGACTCGGCATGCCATCAGTGTTAGGCAGTCCACTGGTTAAAAACAAGTTACAAAAGGGATGAAAGATTATACAAAGTGGTGAATCCCAGAGGATGGGAAATTGGGGCATCATCTTAGAAGATGCCTACCGCCAGGGATCCTGGTAGATGACCTCTAAGATATGTCCCAGTGGTCCTGGTCTCCTGGCGTTTATGCTCTTTTGTGATCCCTTCCCCTTGAGCGTGTGTGTCTGTGTCTATGTGGGGAGGGGCAAGGCAGGAGAGGGCGGGGCAGAAAAAGGCGGGGCTGGTGGATGGGAGAGAGGGAGAGGAAGGGGTGAGGTGGGTGTTGGCAGAGCTGGGGGGTCAGTGTCCCTTCGGTGACTCCTCGGGGCTTAAGTGCCGCGAGAACACGACACGTGTGCACAGATGTTTGGGGCCGGAGTCCACGCCCCACACTCGGGGCCGGGACAGATGTGTGTGCACACTAGCACACACGTGTACCCACGCCTGTGCACATGCGCACACGCGCCACGGGCTCAGACACAGCAAGTCACGTGGCATCCAAATGCCCGGCAGTGTCTCTGCCTCCTCGCAGAGTCCCAGTGACCCTGCCGACCCGAGGCCAGAGTGCTGAGGGGGAGCCCTGCCCCGCCCCCCATTCTCCGTAGCAGCCCGGCCTCACCCCTGCGCGTCAGTGTGGATGCTCACGGACTCGCAGACCGCGCACGTTCGTTCGTGCAGATCAGCTGCTTCCTGTTCAGACCCCCATGGCCACGCGGGACAGCGAGGCACAAAACTGGCGTCGCGTGTGCTGAGTGTGGGACACAGGACGAGGTTGGGACAAAACGGCGTGAAACAGGGGCCATAGTCACTGGGGCACAGTCGTCGATTGCATCTGTTCCCGAAGAGTCTCATCGACGGGAGTGGCGGGAAAAACGTGCAGGTTTGATTCCGCCCCCCACGCAGTCCTGGAGTCACTGCTGGGGGCGAACCTCCCGGCACAAAACGTGGGAGAAAATCCCAACGCGACCACACACGGTCTCTTGGACCGCTGGTGACCAGGGCTATGGACAACTCAGCTCCACGAGGCAGGACCCCGTGCCCTGCGATGCCCGCCTCTGGGCTGGGGGGCAGTGACTGGTGGGCTGAGGGGTAGGGGGAGGCAGAGAGAGCTGGAGAGAAATGGCCGAATCTGTCCCTCCATCCATAGCAGGGTCTTTGACCCCAAGGCACAGACGACCTGGCAAGTAGTAAAAGGAGTGAGGACCCACCAGTCACCAACCAGCTCTTCCCTGGGGATTATTACCCCCTGCCAGACGCTGCCGAGCAGGTGCGGGTATGGGCTCAGCCAATGCCCAGCCTGAACTGGGGTCCTATTCCAATTCCTGTCACTGAAGGGGGAGTGGGCAGGGAGGCTGAAGAGCTGGCCTGGGTCACACGGCCGGCCAGGGGCATGCGGACGACACAGCATAGGAGTCTGGACGGCAGATCCTGGGCTCATGTTGGGAGGTGATCCGGGCTGTGGAGACAGCTCACGCGGTGATCACAGGCCCCTCTCAAGGGGCAACGGGTTTTGCCCACCGGTTGCCCACAGGGTGTGTGGATCCCGGGAGCCCCATCTCCTGAGACCTCGGGAGAATCCATGGGGGTCTCAGGTGGAACCTCCAGGTTTTCCCACGTTGACACTGGATTCACAGGTCTCAGAAAACACTAAGGGGACAGACGCCTCCTTTGGGGCCAGCATGACCTCTGACGCATGGAGAGAAACAATCATTCCAGAATGTTGTCATGGAGGGTGGGCTGGGCGGTGTGGGGTTACAGGGACAGGTGAGATGAGGGCATCTGCCCCCAGGAATCTGCCCCGCCTCCACCGGTCGGTCACGTTCAGGGGTGACCGCCCACTGAGCCAAAGCAATTGAGGCTGCAGAGTTCGGAGGGGCAAGCACTCTGTCCTAGCTCCGTGACCGAGGAGGGCGCCCTAGGCGGGGGTGAGGCACAGAGGTATAGGGATGTGACGGGACTCGGCTGGTCCTGACAAGCTCGCAGTCCCCGAGTGGACAGTGTGGCCCTGGCTGCTGGAAGGTCAGGCAGTGCTGGCCTCCACTGGCTGGACACAGGGCTGGTCCTGTGGGCCAAGCCTCCTTCCTCCCACCCCTGCACGAGTCTCTGTACCTGCAGGCCTGTAGCCACCTGCATCTGTAGCCCCTCCGCCATGCAAAGCCAGCCCCGCTGGGCCGGGACAGAGGCAGGTCCCGACACCATCCTCCTGCCCCCTCCTGGGCAGAGCAGCCCTCCAGAGGCCCCATGATAACTGTCCCTTCCTGCGGGGTCACTGGTGAAGAGCGCCATGTGGCATGCGCCAGATTGTGGCATCTGACGCGCTCTCATTCGCTCTCCGGGAGCAAAGCAATCATCTTTTGTGAGCTCTGAAGGCGAACAACTGGCCGCTGTCCTTTAATTAGCGGGGGACGTGCTGAGCTGCGGCCTCCGTGGGGCTCCGTGACATGCATTAAACCGGCCTGTGCGCTCTGTCGCTCCCGCAGCCCGCCAGGGTCCGGAGGCCAAGGAGCCCCCAGCCCCGACCTGGCTCCTGAGTCTGAGAACAGCCTCTAGGAGAAAACAACCCGCCGGGATTCCTGGCGGCCGCTCAATCTGGCAAATTATTTCTTGCACATGAGTTCTTAAGACTGAAATCTGGGCAGGACTCCGCAAGTTCACGGGCGTCTGTAATCTGCTGGTGTTTAGCCTCCTGGACACATCTATGGGCGACTGCTCGTCTGTGGGTGGGGGGTGTTTTGGAAACCGTGGCCGCCCTGATCAGCCAGGGACCTTTTCTGCTCCTCCTGCCTTCTGAAGGCGGTTATGAAGAGGGCACGGGGGAGCAGGAAGACACCAAGTCCCCTGTGGCGCATTCCAGGAGACCCCGTGTCAGAAACCACCATTTCTGTTGCAAAGAACCCCAGGTGTGTCCCGGGTCCTCCCTGTCCAGAGGGCCACTTGTCTGAGGCTGTCCACGGGCATGAGGTGGGCAGGGGCACAGCACGCGGCTGAAGGTGTGGGGTCACTGGGCACAGGTCCTGGGCAGGGGGCCAGGAGTGCGGATGGTGCTCACCCCAGCAGCTCAAATCAGAGAGCAGAGGAGGGGGGGTCCCGGGGGAGGACTGAGACTCGGAGTTCCCAGGCAGCTGGCAGCAGGCGGCAGAGACAGCAGGCCCCAGAGTGGGCGCAGGGAGCCCGCTGCATTGCATCCTGCTGCCCAGACCCCCTGTGCACAGGGATCTCCCGGGAGGGGACCGCACCCATGAATATGCGGGTCTTTGGCACTTCGTCTCCCTTTGGTCTCTGCAAGCATGGAGGCTTGAGGCCTTGCCGGTGGTGCATCGGTGTCTCCTGCTCACAGCCCTCTCCCCATGCCCTGCCCAAGGTGCTTGTCCCTCTGCTTCTGGCGCTCGGTGTCTGTGCAGCAGTGACAGCCTGGGCTTGTTCCCGGGGCTGGGGTCTCCCTCCTGCAGGAAGCGCCCTGCGGCACGGCACCATGGGCCCCAGCAGAGCAGGGACGGGCTGATGGGTGTTCGGCTTTCCTGCTTCCTGGTCTCCTTTCTCTGAGCCTCCGCGCTGCGTCCCGGTGACTCCCTGTGTCTCACTGTTGGAGCTCCCGTGTGACATGCCTCCCTTGCACACTGTGGCTTCAGCCCAGCGCACAAGGCCAGCACACCCTGCTCAGCCCCGCTGCCTAAGAAGAAACCCCCAGAACTACCCTTCGTCCTTCCCTTCCTGTATCCGATGGGAATGCACTTGTCCCAGGGGAGGCCATGTGCCAGACCACACAGTGCACCAACCCCTTGAACCCCAACTCTGCCTACATCCCCACCTTTTCTATTTCCTGCTTCTGTCTCTTCTGCAGCACCTTCCTCCCCGCCCCCCCCCCCCCCCCCCCCCCCCCCCCCCCCCCCCCCCCCCCCCCCCCCCCCCCCCCCCCCAGTGCTTGGGGCTGACTCACTGACCTGCTTTCTTCAGGCTGCTTCTGAGCAGACGGGCCAGAAAACAAGCTCACTGAGAGCCCAGAAAGGGGCTGGGGCCGAGAAGGCCCCCGAACAGCAGGCTGCCCCCTGCAGGTGGAATGGGCAGATGGGGGGGTAGGTGTGGGGTGGGAGGAGAGCAGGTTACACAGAGCAGGGGAGGGGCAGGCAGCAGGGGTAATGAATTTCTCCCGAAGGTTTATCACGCCGTCAGGAATTTCCTTGTCGCCTGTAAAAATGTAGGCGCGGGCTCAATTAAGAGTGATGTTCCGGTGCCAGCCATGCTTGTCTTTTAATCACGCCCTCTGCATATTGATTTTGACATCTTGGTTTAATCACAGGCCATTTCACTGCTGTTGTGGAATCCCCGTGCAATTCGTGGGGCTTCTGGAGCCTCTGGGAGTCTGGGGGTGGGACCACAGCAGCGTTCCTCGGCAGCCCCCCTCCACCGCTGGGCTCCTGCAGGGCAAGGGCACGACGGTCCCGCTGCAGGGTGGCGGGACACGTGGCAGCTGGAGGCTTGCCGGGGCGCCTGGCATAAGAGGTTTGGGTAGAGGACTCCAGCAGGACGCCAGTGCACGAGTTCACACGCGGGGAAAGATTGACAAGACAGGAGGTCTCTCTGGCCGCCGTCCCTGGGGTCTGTGAGAGGGAGGGGCCCTGGCCACGCAAGGGCACAAGGCCCCCCAAAGTGCTGCATAACCAGCTCCGGGAAACACACCTCCTTCTCAGCTGTGGGGGGTGGACAGGTGCTGCGTGGCTCAGTGGTTCCTCTCTGGACCCCGGTGATTACTCCCTCCCGCACCTCTGAGGTCCTGCCTGCGACTGTCACCGGCACTGAGGATCCCAGACTGTGCTCGTCCTGGGTGGAGACAAGCAGATGAACAATATCCTCACCTATGGATGAGGAAAGGGTCGGAGCCAGGGGAAGGAATTTGCTCGAGGTCACACTACCGGTAAGTGGTGGGAGTGGGACTTGAAAGGGGCCTGGGGTCAGAGCCCTGACTCCTAACCACTGTGATAGTCCTTCTGGCCTTTCCTGCTCTTCGGGTCGCTGGCCCCTTCTCACATCCCCACAGCGATGACAGTTCCAGTAATATCCCCACCCATTTCCCCAGTGAGGACAAGCCCGGCATTTGTTGGCCCCAGTCTGAGAGCAGCTGCTGGCTTTCTAGAAGGCCACAGAGTGTCAGACAGTACACAGACGTTTGCAAGTCTGAGCACTAATTTCCCTGCACAATCTGAAAAGGGGCAATTTTATCACGGATGATGACCCAGAGGTCCAGTTTGGATGTGGGTCGGTTTAAAAGTGTCTGCTCTGACCTCTCTGGACTTGGTGTCCAGCACCTCAAAGTCTACTGAGTGCCCGCCGGAGCAGGTACTGTGTGAGGACTTACCCACTCGATCCCCAATATCCCCTGATATCACCTTCCCCATTTCCGAATAGGGAAATAGGCTCAGAGCGGTAGTTTAAGTTAATTAGTAAGTGACAGAGCTGAGATTTGAACCCAGACAGCCTGGTGCCAGGGACCATGCTCTAAACCACTATTCAACACAGTCAAAATGAGCCCCAGATGTGTCTGCAGGGACATTTCGCCACAGGTCCCACAGGCCGCCTGGAAGGGCGGGGGCGGCTGTAACGCAGATTCCACTCTGCTGACCCTTCCTGCGATCTGATCCTTGTCCCTCATTGTACACAGGTCAGACGTCCCTTCCTCATTCCCTGGGTCGCCTTCCAAGCCCACCTGCTGGTACCTCAGCGCTTCAGGCTGGTTAATGTCTTCCCAGCACGTTTCACTCTCTGGGTGTTACTTTGATTTCTGGCTCCCTTGTGTCTCCCCCAGGTGGGCACGGTCTGTGGGGGCAGGGCTGGGATCAGGGCTGTGTCCCCGGGGCCTGGGACTGGGCCCCGCTCAGGGCAGGTGCTCAGGGGTGCCTGTTGCATGAACACCACGCGCCGGAAGGAATCCCCGACTCGGCCCCGTCCAACCTGCTCTCTGGACAGAGAAAATGGGGGGAGGGCGCTGGAATGGTGGGGCCCTGACCACCAGGCTGTACTGCCACATGGGCACATGCCTGGACGCACACGACACGGGCCGTTGACCTTCCGACAGGGTCGTCTGTTCTGTCTCAGCTCAGCCTCCAGAACTCCCTCCATGTGGGCACCCCAAACCCCCCAGACGATGGGGCCCTGGGAGGTGGGGCAGGTGTGGAAAGGACCCCCCACATACACACCTGTATGTGGGGGAACAGAACATAAATGGGGGCGGGTAATGGTCACCCATCCTCAGCCAGGATGGGGTTTCCATCCACCCTATTTCATTTGGCTTTTCTGGAAGAAATCCTGACATTTCTCTCTTTGTTGTCTCCTCCTCCTCCTTCTCTTTTTGGCTCTTTTACTCGGAGGGGTGGTGGGCACAGGCCGTGCAGTAAACACATGGAAGATCTGCTTCCCTTCCACGTCCGGAGCGCAAGCCCAGGGGCGCCTGACGAGCTGACGCTGGAGAAAAGCGTGGGCAGGTCCAGCAGCAAGATTTTCCGGCAAGACGGGAGCCAGGCGGAGGGTCTCTTTCTAAAATCAAGTAGAGTTTGCACAACCTACCTGTTGCTTTAATTGCAGAGGCTCCTGGAGATGGCGGCACTTGGGGGAGCCCCATTACGGGGTGGCAGGTGGCGCGTGATCCTCTGGGTCGGGATCTGGGTGGCGGGATGCCTGCGAGACCCAGGCCTGGAGCTCTGGCCTCTCAGCCGGTGACCTCCAGAGAGGCTCTCGGCCTCCCTAAGTCTCCACTCTCCTCAGCTTTGCAGCGAGAAGAAAGACCTTGTCCTGTCTCCTTCCGGGATGGCCGGGGAATCACGGAAACTGATGTAGCTCATGTGGTCGTTCTATGCCTGTAAGTTACTCCAAAATCTGCTGTGGAGTTTCCATTTCATGGCGAATTATTACAGAAGTGGCCCCTTGCTTACACTGTAACTCTGTTCTGTGTTTCTATGCATTTTTGGTGCATGAGCTACGGTATGAAATAGATTTTGCACCACAAACCAATGTATATTTATATTCGTATATCTGAGATAAGATATGGACACTACTTTTACTATCTGATAATATTCCACTCTATTCCATTTCATTCCATTCCATTCCATATTCAAATTACTGTCCATGAAGACATCAGGTGTAGGACCCACAACAACTGGCCTGGCCACCTCCACCACGTTGTCACAGGGCTCTCGCTCTCTCTCTTTCATAGCTGTTGCTGCAGTGGGAAGATTCTCTGCTTTGACCAGACCATGAGCTCCCTCATTCTTCATGTGGCCCACACCGGGCTCTGTGCCCGGCCCAGAGTCAGTGTTCCAAGAATGCTCGCTGGCTGGGTACCATGAATCCTTCTCTCCTCTTCTCACATTTTGTTATAACTGTCTAATTTGGGCATGCTGAATAACTCAGTAAATAGCATCCCCTCGTCTTTGAGGAAAGGGTGAGGGTTTGATGGGACGATCTAACAGGCTCAGGACTAAATGGCATGAGGTCCTGTGCCTCTCCAGGCAGTAGTGCCACCAGGACTGTCCCCCACCGACCCCCTGACCCGCTTCCTTGCCTCCTCTTCCCACACTGTGTTTTAGAGGCACTTTGAGTGTCAGAGTTTCGTGCGAACCCACGTTCGTGGAAATCAGTGGGGATGTTTTGAGTTCTCATGGCTGCAGTGAAAGGGGTGACCTACCGCCCTCAGGTGGGCAGGACTCAGAGGTCCTAAATATCTCGCAGTATCTCTGACGGTGCCACACAATGAAAATTACGCTGCTCACGAGCCAGTAGACCCAATGTAGAGACAGGCCGTGCGAGGCTCAGTGTTCAGTCTCAAGCCGGTTAGATCAGAGGAGATTTTGTTTCATTTTCCTCACTTCCTGCCTCCTTTTCTCTTTCTCAAGTATCAGAGTCTGTACGGGTCACACCCAGAAAGGCTGGCTCTCGGATGTCTGGCGGGCATGGTTTAGAGAAGCGCCTGGCCCTGACATGCCAGCCAGGTTTGGCTCCAGGAGCAGCGAGTCCTGACACACCCAAGCTCCTTGGGCCCTCGGTGGACGGAATGTGCTGAGGGCTCTAATTACCATGAAGAGAGCAAGCCACGTGCCTTTTGGGTGAATCCGCTGCAGTCACACCTGGACACGCCTTTCTAATCACTGCTCGACCACAAGGAGCAGATCCTGCGCCCCCCCCCCCCCCCACCGGCCCTGACACCGGCCCTGGGCTTTCCGAGGACCGTCCCCTGGGACTGAGGGAGTCCGGTTCTGAGTCTACAGCCTGTCCAGGTTTGGGCTCTGAGGTCAGGTGGGCTGGCATCTCCCCGGGTGTCCTTAGCACAGACAGTGCTCACCCACCGTGCTTCAAGCCAAAGCCTTGGCCGGTCCGTGATTCCTCGTTTCACCTCTATTCAAGTCATCCAAAAGTCTGAGGACCAACTGTCCCGGTTTGCCTCACACCAAGGGGGTTCCCGGGATGTAGACTTTCAGTGGTGACGCCAAGATGTCCTGGCCAAACAGGGACAAGCTGGTCACCCTCTTCTGCACTCTCTTCTGCTGAGCTGGAGATGGGGGGAGTGCAGGGGCCAGGCAGAGATGGTGGTAGCCAGGGTAAAGAATTTTTCCCTAGACAGGATGGGGAGACACCGCGGGATTCATGTCGGTTCCACATCTGATGCGGTGCGATGTATTTTCCTGCACAACCCCTGGTGGCAGCGGGGGAACAAATCATGGTGGGAAGCTGTGTGGAAGCCGGAGACTGGAGAGCGGGCCGGTGCTCATTCAGGGGAGCAAGCCTGGTGGCTCGGACCAGGCGGTCGCGGGGGATGCTGTGGAGTGCCACCCCACCTCCCTCCAGGAGCCTGGAGCTGTTCCCCTGGGGGCCAGGAGTGCTGGCGGTGGACAGCTCCCTCCGCTACATGTCCCATGACTCATTGACTTGGGTGTAAAGACACTGCTCCCTGTCCTCAAAGCCAGTGGGGTCTGTTCCATCCTTCTCTGCTTCCTTTGCTTCTTTGCAGGTGTTATTCTGGAGACTTCTCCAGCAACTGCTCTCCTGACTGCCCCCCACCTCAGCCTCCAGGTCCTGGTAAACCTGACCCGGGACGGTGGTACAGTGAAAGAGGCAAGAAAGAGTTGTGCGTGTGCGCAGCTGTACGTGCGTGCACGTGTGTATACACACATTTCATAAAGTTAAATTTGCATGCAGTAAATGCACAAATCTTAAATATACAGCATGTTGAATTTTGAAATACGTATTTTATCTTTATAACCCCCACTCAGATCAAAACAGAAATTCCTGGGGCGCCTGGGGGGCTCAGTCAAGAGAGTGTCCGACTTTGGCTCAGGTTATGAGCTCAGGGTTCGTGAATTTGAGCCTCGTGTCAGGATCTCTGCTGTCAGCGGGGAGCTTGCTTTGGACCCTCTGTACCTCCCGCCCCCAATCTGTCTTTGCCCCTCCCCCACTCTCACTCTCTTTCTCTCAAAAATGAATGAATGTCTAAACAACAACAAAAACACACACAGTGAGACCTTGGTTTACGAGGGTAATTCGTTCTGGAAACATGCTTGTCATCCAAAGCACTCGTGCATCAAAGTGAGTTTCAAGAACCATTGGCTCAGTTGTGATCACATGACATTTGGAGTCACGCACTACTCCTATTGCAAGGCATCGCTTGGTTATCAAGTTGAAGTTTAGTAGAAAGTTTTGCTTATCTTGCAGAATGCTCACAGACCAAGTTCCTCACAATCTAAGGTTTTACTGTATTTCCTTCACTCCTAGAGATTTCCATGTGGCCTTTTCCAGTTCATAACATCCCCCAGGTCACTGCTCAACTCACTTTTATCATAATCTGTGATCAAAGATAAGTTTTGCTGTCCTTGAACTTCATACACATGGAATCCTGAGTAGGCACGCATTTGCTGAACATCATGCTGTTCAGTTTTTTGTAAATGTTGCTGGATTTATCAGATTTTTTTATTTCTGAGGAAAGTGTGCTTCTTGTAAACCATTTGTAGTTGGATTTATTTTCTGTTGGTTTATTTATTTTAATCTTGCCTGACGATCTCTATCTTATACGTGAGGTATTTAGCTGTGTCATCTTTGTTCTGTTGGTCCTACTCTTCTACCTTCTTTTGATTACTTGAGTATTTTTATTACTCCATTGTGTCTCCTGTATAGTCTTTACCCCCGGCCCTTTCAGTTAATATTTCTGTGGTTGCTTCAGAGACTACAGTTATGTGTTCTTAATTTACGCAATTAATTTTAAGTTGGTCTCATAGTCATTCATGTACAAATAAGAGATTTAGAGCAGTATCATTCCACCTGCCTCTCTAGTCTGTCCTGTAGTAAACCCTGCAGTACATGACATTCTGGTTACTGGAAGTCAATACTTAATTTATTTTAAGTAGTAGTTTATATTCACCCATGTATTTCTCCTCCTGTGGCTCTTTATTCCTCTCAGTAGCTCCAGGATCATGTCACCTGTGCCCGAAGAACATCCTTTATGATCTCTTGCCAGAGAGTTCTGTGGGTGACAAATTCTCTCAGCTTTTGTTTGTTTGCAAATAGCTTTATTTCTTATTAATTTTTGAAGACTGTAGTTTACTGGGCGTAGAAATCTAGATTGGCTTTTTTTTTTTTTTGCTGTTGTTTTTAACCACTTTGAAAATATTTTTTGCCAATGACAACATCCGCTGTTTGTGAGAGAAGTCAGCCATCTTGATTGTCCTGAATTCACATGTTCTCTTTAGATCTGATTTGAGAAGTTTGGCTATGATCTACCTAAACAGGATTTTCTCTGTATTTGTCCTATGTTGTGTTCACAGAGCTTCTCGGATCTGTGGCTTCTTATCTTAAGTCAATGCTGGGCAACTTTCAACCATAACTGCCAGTATTATTTCTTCTCCATTGACTCTTTTCTTTTCTTCTGAGTCTTCAATCACACATATTTTAGACTGTTTGATGTTATCCTATGTGTATTGTAGGCACTTTCTCTCTCTCTCGTTTTAGAAAATTATTGAATTTTTTCTTTTCCTACTTCAGTTTGGATAATTTTATTTATGTGTTTTTTGTTTTTAATTTACATCCAAGTTGGTTAGCATCTGGTGCAATAATTATTTCAGGAGTAGATTACAGTGATCCATCCTTATGTATAACACCCAGTGCTCCTCCCAACAAGTGTCTTCCTCAATGCCCCTTGCCCATTCAGCCCATCCCCCCCCCACCCACAGTCCCTCCAGCAACCCTCAGTTTATTCTCTGTATTTAAAAGTCTCTTATGTTTTGTCCCTCTCTCTGTTCTTATATTATTTTTGTTTCCCTTCCCTATATTCATCTGCTTTGTATCTTAAATAGTTTGGATCGTTTCTATCAACCTAGCTTTAAGTTCACTGATTTTTCTCCTGTTTCCAACCTGCGATTACACAGTCATCAAAGAAACTCTGATTTGAGGTACTGAATTTCTTAGTTTTCAAGTGTACTTTTGGATCTATTTTAGGTTCTTCGATTTCTTTGTTGAAATTCTCCAGCATTGTATCCATTCTGTCTCTTCCTCTAAATTCCTTAAAATAATACCCTTGACAAACAAAACGGAACCCATGACAGCACTGCGGTGAAGAGCTCAGATCTTATTGCTGACTGCTTAGGGTCAAACGTCACTCCAGCATTTATTAGGTGAGCGATTTAGGGAAAGCGAATCCTCTGCTCCTATTTCCTCATCAGTCATATCCAGATAATAATCATCCCTACTCAATACATTTCTTGTGAAGGTTAAATGAGTCGTGGTTAATAAGCAATTGATAAAACAATGCACTGCACATATTAATATTCAATAGCTGTTAGCTGCTATTATTACATTATTACTATTGTATTATCCTTACTAATGTTTTTTATGCAATTGCCCAGAGATTTTATATGCATCACTAAAAGTTCTGAATTGAGGAAAAGTGCCCACACTTTCTTGATTTCAAACATTGATTGAGGAGTTTGTAGTTCCTTGGACTCACGTTTCCTATTCATCTTGTGGGTGTTGACATTGAACATCTAAGTTAGTCGTTGGTATGGTCCCCAGACCGAGTCTGGGCCCTAATCTACTTCCAGGTTTCCCTGATGCAGCCAAGTTGTCCACCCGTCCCTTTAGAAGAGAAGCAGGTGTACTAGGCAGTATTCAGGGTCATAATGTCATCGTTTCCTCTAGCGCTTCATCCCCTGGTCCTCTTGGAGCTGTTTCAATAGCAAACATTTCTTGAGCACCCACTATGGGCCAGGGAATGCTCTGTGGGTTGAAGACGCAACTGTGAACACAACAGAGTTTCTGCTCCATGAAGCCCATCTCCGCTTCCCCTCCCACCCAGCCTGACTATTCTCCCCTCCTTGGCGACCGAGTACAGCAGGTGCTCACTAAGTGCTTGCTGAGGGAATTGATGTACTAACAAAGGTACAAGCTTTTAAAAGAGCAATGGTCTAAAATCCTCAAGGGAGATAAAACTGAAGCCTGAGTCCTCTCCCAAGAAGGATAAATGAGGCACTCACTTGGCACTTACAGTGGCACTGGTGCGATACAAGGGTTCTCGATGGGGCGCAGGAGACAATGGCAAGGCCTGCAGATGGGGGATAGCATCTAGAAGACAGAGTTCAAAGATGCCGATACACATCCTGGGATGCTCCGGACGACCCCCCACAACAATTATCCGGCACAAAGGTCAGTAGTGCCGAGGTTGAGAAACTTTAGTGTCACACAGGGGCTGACCCCTTGCGAAGTTTGTCATCTTACTAGGGACGAAGCGCACACCAAAGAAATGGAAGGACTGGAACTCAAGCACAAGGCAACACAGCCCCAAAGAAAAATAAGAGACGCCACTCTCCATTAATGAAGTAGTGAATTCATTCCACAAATATTTGTTGAGTGCCGATTTTACACCAGCTATTAGGCTAGGTTCTGAGCAAACACCGGTGCACAAGAGAGACAAGTTTCAACCCAGGAGTCAACTGAGAATCCCCCGTCTCTGTCCCAAAGTACCCTCCCCTGTGTCTTGCAACTCATTCTAGAACAGAGCAGCGTTTCTCAGGTCTGCGAAACCCAGAGAAGAAAATTCATTTTATGATCTGAAGGGAGATGAAAAGCATATTTTAACGGTGCATTTCAAATGCATTCCGTGCCCATCACAGAAGCATCCAAGAACCTACATCATTTAGAAAGCTGCAGGAGAGCGACTAATGAATGCGGAATATGCGAAGGATTCATTTCGCTTTTGAAAAAATGCAACCCAGCCAGAGAAAGCTTCGCAAAAGATCTAAAGACAAACTAAAATCTC
>PJEM01019910.1:0-14727 GCA_004023845.1 Helogale parvula
ACAAATATGGGAGTATTCCATGGACTAAGTGAGGGCTCTATATGTCCCAATAGTAATTGTTCAGAAACTAAAGCTGTGGCTGCTTCCAGTTTTTCTGTAGTTAGGGGCCATTGTTCCACCCATACAGGATCTTGATGTTTCCACTGAATGGGATCAGCAGCCAATTGCACAATGGCCCCCTCTATAAATTTTGAGGGTCTTTTTCTATAAATCCTAAACCTTGCCTGCCTGATCTTACTGTAGGCATGATTGGGTCTCTTATTCCCTGCTGAGATTTTCCTAGCCCCTTGTCAGGATCTAAAACATCTCTAATCAAATTCCACAGAGAAAAAACATCTACAGGGGCATTTTCTGGTCCATGCAGAGGATAATACAAGCGTAATTGTTTCCCAACTTTGTTCCAAGTTTGTAAGTTAGCAGTGCCTTCTTCTGGAAACCAAGGACATTGCTCCTGAACAAAGTGTAAAAATCTTGCCATTTAGTTATGAGTCACCTTAATCCCTCTTTGATTAAGGAGGTGCAAAAGTATTTCAGTAAAAAGTCTTCTCTCTTTAGAAGCTATATTGCCCATCCCTTATCTCTTATGTTACGGTGACGCAAGACAAACAAAGGGTAGAGTGCCCCCTCTAATGAGGAGACCAATCAGATGCCTGTCTGGCCGTGTCCCGAAGGAACATAGGTGATGCTTAGCCGTAGCGGACTCAGCGTTGTGATTTACAATCGGAAGCTATTCTGATGCCGCAATAGACCATATGCCATTCACCACGCTATCGCAGACCAGGCCCATTCGAGTTCCGTGGGTTTCTGGAGACTTTCATAGTTTCCCCCGTGGAACTACAAACTTGAACCCGGTAGGCAAGCCAGACCGGGCCGCACATTCACTCACACACACACACACCAGAGGCTAATACATTCCCTCCCACAGAGGTTTTACAGACAAGACTAAGACACTTAGAGAAAGAACATATAACTGGGCAATCATTACAGATTACTCACCCCCTGTTCTCTATCTCCACTCATAGAGGGGCCCGCGGTGCCCTGGGTGAGATCCTAACCAACCCGAAAAGGAGCAGAACTATTTCAGGGAATATTCCACTTACCTTTGAATATCTTCATTTTCTTTTTCTTTTTCTTTTCTTCTTCTCTCTTTTTTTTTTCTTCTACTCAGGTCCCTGTTCGTGGCACCACTCAGTGCGAGGGACCAACCCACGCACCAGAGTCTAAGGGTCTCTGAGTAGGGGGTTGGTGTCGGCGAAATATCTATAAGAAAGAACACAGACAACAACATGAATGGTGGAAGAGACCACACTTTACTGTGAAACTTGGTGTCTTATATACCATAGGTGATTACATCATTTTTCTAATGATTACATTGTTTGTTACTTCCAGAAAAAATTATTATTTCCATGGTAGCAAAAACAGAAAATCAAAATAGAAACGAGGTACAATACAGAAGATCAAAAACCATAACTGATCACTAAAAATACATCAGCAAGAGTCTTATTTTGCGTACATAGTGTAATATTAACTGAAGCTTATGACAAGGCTATTTTTCTTTAAAGGTTTAAACAATAGTCTGTGAGTAAAGTGCCTCTAACTAGGGAGGAAGTTTCAATAAGAAAGTCTGCCCATTTACTGAAACTACAAATACCAAGTGGCATGAATAATAGGGAAACTAACTCCAGTCTCTGATCCATTTAGGTCAGGCAGTCAGGCGCACACATTTTCAAGTAGGGGAAGCAGGGTCCCAAAGGCCACACAGCACTTCTGGCTGGATGGGCCCCGACACCTTTGTTGCACAGGTGATAAGGGGCCTGTGGTGAAAATGGTGTCCCAGTCTCACTCGTAATTATGACATAACTGTGTCACGGGTCCACTAAACTGTGACACTGGGCTGGTGTTCCTGGAACAGACTTTTTAGCATGAACAAACCTGAAGATTGAGGTGATAGAAGTTTTCTACGGTCTGGAAACTCTCATAAATATCTCCCCGAACAGTAGGCCCATTGGGACCATGAGAGAGACAGAGGCATAGACAGACAGAGGGAGAGGGTTCTCCAGTCTGTTTGGCTCGCCAACAAGTCCAACCTCCAGATTGTGGACTCCAGGCAGAATGTGCTCACTAGTCATAAAACCAGGATATTAAGGTCGTAGACAAGATGAAAGAGAAATCCACATCCATTTATTATCATTTTTTAAAGTTTATTCTGGTAGGCCTTGGTTTCTTGCAGCCACACCAATACCTGGGAGGGATGTGTCATGGGGCTGGGGGCTGTTTTGTGCTTCACAGTGTACCTTGTTTCATGGGATTTTTCCTGAGATTGGCACACGATTTAGTATCAATCTAACGTATTCCATGACCAATTTATACTAACACATGTGTCTTCCTGAGGTGCTGAATGCTCTAAATGCTTTTAAGAACTTAACCACTGGGGACATGGGTGACTCAGGTCATGACTTTGGCTCAGGCCACGATCTCATGAATTGACCCCACATTGGGCTCTGTGCTGACAGCTCAGAGTCTAGGGCCTGTTTTAGATCTGCATCTCCTTCTCTCTCTGCCTCTCTTTGCTCATCCTTTGTCTCCCTCTCAAAATAAATAAGTAAACACAGTATAAAAGTGAGGAATGGACAGAAGCCTGAGACAAAGGAAGGGTGACAGATTGTGCATCTAAGAGGGTGTGATATTTCTGCAGAAGAGAATAGAGAGCAGGAGGAAGCCATTTTAGCCTTTTGCACACCTACACTTATCCAGCACAGTGAGCTAAGCAGCACCACTGAATGTAGAATGGAGCCATTACCCAGAGCCCTATCCACCTGTGACCTCGGGGTACATCCCCCAGAGGAATAACACAAACCCTTTCTATCTGCTGAATCCAGGGACCACAGTGTGAAACAAATCTTTAGTTCTAGGAGAACCTGGATCTAGCATCATTCAGGTTTTATTTTGCTTGTACCTATGTTTCTTTGGTTTACTTCAGTTTTTGTTTGTTAATTTTAATTTTGTTTTCCTTTCCTTGGATACAGAAAAAGTAACATTTTTATTCTATTTTCTTTATTTTATTTTGATTTTAATTTTAAAATAATATTGTAAAATTTTCAAACTTTTTTCTTTTCTTTTTTTAATCTGTTCCATGAAGCATCTCTCAACAAGCAGACCAGAACACACCCAGCATCTAACTTGCTTTACTTGATTTTTAAAATTTTTAAAAATTGTTATTTTAAATTTTATTTTATTATTATATTTTCCTCCAAAGTGACAAGTTGGAGAAATTCCCTGCAAAATTATGAACAGAGAGAAATGATGGGCAGAGATTGAATCAACACATCAATCCGGATAAAAGTAAGATGTCTAAACTAGAATTTTAAACTGTGATTGTAAGAATGTCCTAGCTGAGTTTGAAAAAAACATGTAAGACATCAGAGAATCTCTTTATGTAGAGATAAAAGAAGTAAAATCTAGTCAGGCCAAATTTGCAAATGGTATAACTGTGATTCAATCTTGAATAGATGCCATGACAGAGAGGATGGATGCAATAGAGTACAACCAGTGTTGAAGGAGGAGGAGGAGCATAGGAGGAGAAGTAGTAGGGGGAGGAGGAGGAGGAGGAGAAATAGTAGGAGGAGGAGGAGAAGAAGAAGAAGAAGAAGAAGAAGAAGAAGAAGAAGAAGAAGCAGCAGCAGCAGCAGCAGCAGGAGGAGGAGGGGGAGGAGATAGAGAGGGAGGAGGAGAAGTAAGAGAGGAAGAAGGAGAAGGAGAGGGAGAAGAAGACCAAAGCAACAAAGGCTAGAAAGGACCAGAGAACATCACCAGAAACACCAACTCTACAGGCAACACAATGACACTAAATTCATATCATTCAATAATCACTCTGAATGTAATTGCACTAAGTACTTCAATCAAAAGTGATAGGGTATCAGAATGAATAATAAAAGAAACAAGATCCATATATATGCTGCCCCCAAGAGACTCGTTTTAGATCTAACAGCACCTGCAAATTGAAAATGAGGGGATAGATGGGCATCAGGTTGGCTCAGTGGGTTGAATGTCCCACTTTGGCTCAGGTCATGATCTCATGGCTCATGAGTTTTAGACCCATGTCTAGCTTTGGACTGAGAGTGAGAAGGCTGCTCTGGATTCTCTATCTCCCCCTCTCTCTGTCTCTAATATCTCTCTCATTCTCTCTCTTTCTTGAAAAAAAAACACATCAAAAAATTAAAGAAAAAGCAAGTGAAGGGATGAAGAACTGCCTATCATGCTAATGGATGTCAAAAGAGAACCAGAATAGCCATGCTTATAGCAGACACACTGTATTTTTAAACAAAGAATGTAAAAAGCGATGAAGAAGCACATTAGTCAGGTGGAGAAGCACAGATCCCATGTGTTTTCACTCATAGGTCTAACCAGAGGAGGTCTAACCAGAGAAACCTAACAGAGGGGAGGGGAAGGGGGAAAAAGAGTGAGGGAGAGGGAGGGAGGCAAATCATGAGAGACTTTTGAATACTGAAAATGAACTGAGGGCTGAAGGAGGAGGGGGAAAGGGGAAAGGGAGTGATGATCATGGAGGAGGGCACTTGTGGTGAACAGCACTGGGTGTTACACAGAAACCAGCTTGACAATAAAGTATATGAAAAAAAAGCACATTATATTATAGTTAAGGGGTCTGTCCATCAAGAAAATCTAACAAGTATCAATATTTATATATTTGGGCACTCCCAAATATGTAAATAAGGTAATCAGAAACATGGTGAAATTCATTGATAATAATACAACAATAGTAGGGGACTTTGACAACCCACTTACAGCAATAGACAGATTATCTAAGCTGAAAATCAATAAGGAAAATGGATTTGAATGGTACTCTGGACCAGATGAACTTAACAGATATTTTCAATATATTTTATCCTAAAGCATCAGAATTCACATTCTTCTCAGGTGTACATGGAAAATTATCCAGAATGGATCACATACTGGGTCAACTCTCAACAGGTATCATACCATGTGTATTTACATGCCACAATGCTATGAAACTTGAGGTCCACCACAAGAAAAAAATTAGGAAAACCACAAATACTAGGAGATCAAAAATCAATGTTATATCTTGTATTAAAGGATTAAACACAGAAAATTATTTTTTCAATCTATAAAAAAACCACTTAACCCAATTTAAAATATCTTCATGATAATGAAAGACAATGAATGAATGAATGATTAATGAGAATGTCAGAAAGTATCAGAGATCAAAAAATAGAGGATCACATCCTCAGCTTGATAAAGAAACTATAAAATACCTGCAGCATTAAAGATTTCACCCAGGGTGGGAACTAAGGCAATCATGTCCAATCTCAACAATGTTGTTCAACCGAGGATTCAATGTGCCTGAGGGAAGCATAAAGTAAGAAAAAAAATGAAAAGCATACAGACAACAAGAAGACATAAGCATCCTCTTTTCAGGTGAGAGAATGATCTCCAGGAAAAGGACAAAAGAAGATACAAACATGTATGTCAATACCTAAATTAACGGAGTAATAAACAATTTCAGGAAGTTCATGCAATACATGATCAATATATAAAAATCATTTATATGTGTGTATACAGCAATAAACATGTAAATCTTGATTATATCACCACATAAAACCACTCAATAATGAAATATTTTGTGGCATATTTAGCAAAACATGTATAGGCCATGGATGCTGAAAACTGGACAATGCTGGTAAATCAAAATCAAAATAAAACAATGTGTAGACAAGACCTGTGGAAGCAATGGAAGGCTCATTATGAAGATGCCACGCTTTCTGGGGTGCTTGGGTGTCTCAGTCAGTTAAGCATCCTGGTCTTGATTTTGGCTCAGGTCATGACCTCGTAGTTCATGAGCTGAAGCTCCACATCAGGTTTTGTGCTGGCAGCGTGAAGCCTGCTTGGAATTCTCTCTCTCTCCCTCTGTCTCTGCCCCTCCACCACTCTTGCTCTCCCAAAATAAATAAATAAATAAATAAATAAACCTTTAAAAAAAGATGTCATTTCCCCCAAAATGTACAAAAAGATACTCCACCGCTATCATAACAAGACAGACTGGTATGGATGGAAGGGTAGGTACATTGGTCAATATAATGGGACAGAAACTCCAGAACCAGTCTTACAAAAGTATGGAAGAGTATTTTTGATAAAACTTACAGAAGGCTTTCAAAGGAAGAAGGATGGCCTTTAAGACAAATGGCCATAGAGCAATTGAGTATCCATAGACAGAAATGCATCTCAACTGAAATTCTCACTATATGAAAAAAATTTTTTTAAATGGATCATAGACATAGCTGTAAAACAAAAAGCTATAAAGTTTTAGAAAATGAAGAGGAGAAAATCTTTAGGATTTGAATGAGCATGTTTAGATGAGTCACGATCAGCACATCCCATAAAAGAAAAAAACGAACAAATTTGACTTCATCAAAGATAAATTTGTGGTTTTTCCTTTACTTAGTAAATTAGTAAGACAATGAAATGTCTGAAACATAGCAGATTAAAATAAGCTGAATTTATAGGAGTGTATTTGGAATCTATTGCTTCAATGAACTTGTGTTATAAACACTCACAATGTAGGTATATTCTAAACTGCATACAAAGAGAGGGATATGATGTTTGCAGTACCTTCTCTGGGGTGCCACAACTTAACCTGGAATTGTGGTAAATGCTTGAATATCTCATAAACAGGGACTCCTTCTGAGAGTGAAAAACACTAGAGAAATCATGAGGAGGGCCATGGGATCACACAATCCATGAATCAAGTCATGGATGTGTGAATACAGTGACCCTGTGAGCTGCAGAAATCAGCAGGATGCTTAGGGATTTGGGCCATGGCCAGGTGAATCCCTCATGACCAGCAGGGTGCACTGTGGGACTGTTTTGTGGTTCTTGCACAACTGCTTAATGAGGACCATTCACTCAAGGGTGTTTGGGCCTACGGGCTTGACTGTGTGCTCCTTGATGGGGACTCAGCAGCTGTGTCCTTCTCTGGCCTGGCAGAGTCCCTTAAGCAGGGACTTTTGTGCTGTCTCAGTAGTGCCTTTCCCCCAGAGCTCACCCCAGGGTAAAGCCAACCCCCATCCTCAACAGTGTGTGATGTGAGCTGAGACCATCCCCAGGGCTGAGGGATAGAATGGGCAGTCATAGGATGGAACCCGTTTGCATTGACAACCCTTCCTTCCTGTGACAGAGGGTGGAGGAGAAAAGAGGGCATGGGAAAGCGCAGCCTATTGTGGGGATCAAGGGCTGTGACTTGTCCTCCTTCTTCTCCTTTACTGCCCAAGTAAGAACAGGTGGAGATGGACAAAGAATAGCCTTCTATTCTGCATTGGCTCAGACTCCAGCTTGTTCTAGCTGAAGCAGCCAGCCCTCCTTGGTACAACCTATTCTGTCACATAGACTGAGATAAGCAACAAGGCTCCAGAGACCCCAGCCACTTCGCTGGATCCAAGATGCCTCGGCCAAAAGTAGGGCTTCTGCTTCTCTCTGGGCTGCAGCCTAAGGGTCAGACTATTACTGTTCTATGGGACACAGTAGTTCTTCTCAAAATGACACAGCCAGATGGGGTTGGAATAAAAGCCTTGACTCTGCTTACAGGCTTGTTCCATGTCATTTTAACTCATAAAATACTCTGTATATACACGAACTATACCTGCAAGTATAACCAGGTTTATAATGGATCTACTCTCAAGTATCCTTTCAGTGTTTCTGGGACATCAGGAAGAACAAAACAAAAATAAAACAAAATAATTCAGTTTTGTGATGACATCTATGGTCCCTGAGTGGCCACATGTCATAAAACCAGAGTCTGTGCAGTTGCTTTTTCTCTTGAAATAAGCAAAATGAGTATTTTTTTAAATTTAATTTTCCTTAGAAGCCACAGAACAGACTCTGCCCTTCCAGCAATCAGAGCAGAAACCCTTCCTTCCCTACCAGGCTACGGGGCTCAAGAGACTGAATCTCATCGGATTTAAGGATGAAACAAGGATGTCAGATGCTGGGTGAGGACACAGGCCTGGGAGGAATTGCAGGCACAGAACTGGCCAGGAATCCTCACCGGGAAACTGAGCCTTCAATGGTGCAATCAGGGTGGAGGGGGTTTAGTCAAAGGGAAAATTGCGTCTTATGGCCAGGATCCCCCCGTAAGGGCCATGAGTGGGTGAGGCATGCTGTACAGTTGTTAGGAAAATGCTGAGATGATTCCAGGGAGTGGTTCAAGTAGGCCCATGATGGATCTCCACCACAGATGACACCAGACCCATGGACACTCCCATGAATAGGTTTCCTGCACCCACATGTACTGACTCTGTCCACCTATCCCCTCAAACAAAATTGGGTCTCTTCTTCAATCAGGATGTGGGGGGGAGCTGTGGAACACATATAGCAGGAACTCCCCCATTTGTGTATGCGTCACTCCTCCAATGAACGTCTTGATGATCCCAGATCCCAGGATCTGCACAGGAGCAACAGCAAACCTAGAGATAATCATGGCAATGGTAGCACGGCTCCCAGGAGGAGCCTGTACACTGTGATCCAGGACAGCCATGAGGGACCATCCAGGTGTTCAAGCTGGATTCTGCTGATGTAGGTGTGCTGATGAAACTTCTTTTTAAAAATTTAATGTTTATTTATTTTTGAGAGGGAGAGAGAGCTAGTGGGGAAGGATAGAGTGAGAGACAGACAGACAGACAGACAGAATTTGAATTTGAGGCAGGTTCCAGGCTCTGAACCGTCAGCCCAGAGGCCGACGTGGATCAAAACCCACAAACTGCAAGATTATGACCTGAGCTGAAGCTGGTTGCTTAACTGACTGAGCCACCCAGGCACCCTATTGATGAAACTTCTTTACCTTCCTCCAGGCCTCTAGCCTGAAAGGTGGCTGATTCATTGCTGGAGATCTGCATACAAGCAAATGTCACAAAGAGGTCCTGCTACATAGGGACATGTGACAAAATATACACTTCACTCCTATTCTGGTCTATTCATCACTTCCCTTCTCTGAGACCAAAAAAAGTTTAGATTATGGCTTTGAACTTTACATATCCTACTAAAACCAGAAGGCTCCAATATCTGGACTTGTGTCAATGTATAAAATCAGTGAAAATGTCTCTTGTTAGAGGTATTGTTCTCCCAGTGCAAAAATAGTCTCTTTGTTTGCAGAAGCAAAGTAGCCTCCGTAGTTACTGGGTTAGAATGACAGGAAGTGCAGTCCTGAAGGATGTGTGACCTGAGGGAACCAGGGAGCATTCTGCCTGGCCCCCTGCATGTCTCCTGGTATATGCTGGCTTTACTTATAATCCCCTGAGGACAGAAATATTAGGGGTTCTCAGCTTCCCCTTTTCTCTTGAGATTAGAGGTTTTCTTAGCTCCGGATTTCCCGGGTACTGGGCAGGGCCTCCCCAGTGAGCAGATCTGAAGAGACCTCTTGCCAAGATAGGTACTCAAATGACTCTTACAGATGTGAAAAGTGTCCTACATGGTATGCCACTGAGGCGTTACAAATTGAAACAGTGAGGTGAACTAGACTCCCATTACTATGGCGGAAATTCAATACAGTGACAGCATCAGATGCTGGTAGGATGTGGGGCAGGAGGAACTTTCTTATATTGCTGGTTGGAATGCCAAATACTCCAACCACTTTAAAAGGAGCCTTGGCAGTTTCTTACAAACCCAAACATATTTTTCTATGATACCATACAAAAATCATGCTTTTAGTTATTTCCATCAATGAGTTATTTTGTAAACACAAGAAAATGTACACAAATGTTTATTGCTCATTTATTTATGATTCCCAAGACTCAAAACAAACAAGATATATATCCTTTAAAAACTGAGTGGGTAAACAAGCTCTGGCAAGTCCATACATGGAATATGATCCAGTGAAAAACAAAAGTGAGAAGGCCATATGAAGAAATGGAGGGACTTCCACACGTATTTCTAAGTTCAAGAAGTCTATTTGAAGAGACCGAAAGAGTGAGCAGCGGGTATGGGGGGGTAAGAGCCCTGGGCACCAGCTTCAGCCTTGGGTCACTATGTTTCCAGGATCCACCAGAGGGTGCTGGGATTCCCCATTCCTCAACTGAGAGCAGTTGTCTCCCTGCCTCTTCGGGGCACTCAGGTGTTCAACCTGGGGTGAAGCACTCCCCATTTTTACATTCTCTTTTGCTCAGCTGGAGCCCGGGCTTCCCTCTAAGGAGGGGTTTGTGTGACCTTCAGAAAGGGGCAGAATTACATGGAAACTTCTTACCCTGTGGGTCAGGGAGACACAAAGAACAGTTGGTGCATTCAGGCCTGGTTGTGGGGCTCAGGAGGTAGGGTGTGGGGCCTGGCCTGGGTTCCCCTATTCCCTTCACAGGTTTTCTAAATACCCCTGGAGGAAGGGCAAAACAACCCTAGTGGTATTTCCACTGGGTCAGATAACTGTTTTCCACTATTAGGAGTCTTTGCTTTAAATCCTGCTCATGCTATTCACTGGATAGAGGCAAGATGTAACAAAATGGAGAGATTTATGTCAGTCGACAGACCTGGAGTTCTGATTCAGTAAATGGTTAACAATTTGGCTCTCATGTGAGTCCTCACAACCTGAATCAAATCCCCTTCTACGAAAAAGCATTTGAGACACTTGTTTATTAAATCCAGAATCAGTTTCATGAAGAACCATCCCTCAAGAAAGACATGAAATGGACAGGGGTCATTGTCTTATTTTGGTTAACAACACACACACACACACACACACACACACACACACACACACACACACACACATGCAGCTCACTCTAAGTGCATAATGTCCTGGATTGTGCATATCCTGGGCTTCTCTGTACTCCGTCCCCAGAAGTGAGAGTCAACCTGTGCTCTCCAAGCCTTCCTCAGGGTCACAATCTCCAGGAGGCAGAATCTCCATTAGAAGAAAACATCAATGACATTGAGTGTAACTGGCTTCCTATTCGCAGGGCAGAAAGGATGTACACTCAACACCTGGTCTCAGGTATGAGGCTGATGATCAGAATTCTAGGGTGAGTCTCTATCCCTGTGGGCAGCTCAACCCCACACATCTCTGGGCTCCGCTCAACACCTGAGGCTGATCAGAACATTGATCCTGAGATAGCAGGCTCAGTGCTCTCCAACAGAGCTAAAGTCCCATGGGGACCTGTGACACATCCTCCCTGTGTTCTAACGACTGGGCTGTCACTCCCTGAGTCTCCTCAGTGACACATCCAGCCCTGGTGCACCTCTTCTAAGATTTCTGTCCCAACTCAGGACCACAGACAGGGTCTGTGACCTCGGGGACACTGTACCATTTACCTCCTCCTCTCCTTCCCACAGATGTGGGAACTTTGACAGAATCTTCTGGGTCCAGGTGAACTTGGGTAATAGAAATTCATTTCTCTAGTCATAGGTGGCGGAGTGAGTACCTGCTCTATCCTGAAGAGGATGGACACAAGATGCAGGGACTATAGCTGTGCCCAACCCAGAGAAGAGTCTGATACCAAATCACTCTATCCTGGAAACTCTGTCTTTGTTAATTCCCTCACTGAGATGGCTCTGAAGTTAATAGGAGCAGACCCCTCACGGGGTTTCATGTGCACCACATCAAGCTTTCCTAGCTGCAGAATCAGACACACGATACAATGTCAGGAAATAAAATAAGACAAATGATTTAGGAAAATCATTTATAGACCTCGATTGCAATAAAAGCCGAAGTCATTCTTTTTCTTCGTTTTACAATGATGTTTTAACCATAATTTCCAACCATATTCTCCCTGCACCAGGCACAGAACTATGAATAATATACTAGTGATTGTTCCTAAATCTTCACACTGACATTAGCATTGAGTTTTAATCAACTGTATCCTTAAGAGTTTCATAGAAAACAACATTCATGCATTTTAAGTGCACAGTTGCCCAAGTGGTGACCAATACATAATCTTTGTCACTGGATTCTTCACAGAGCATCTGCGGCGGTCACTCCTTGCCTGCTGGATCGACCTGCAGGTTTGCCCTTTGGGCTCTGAGGTCAATGCCACACACAGGGCTCCTGCAGACTGTGTCTGTTTGCTGGGAGGACAGATCATAGGAAGGAATCACTGCCCACAGCATGTTGAAAACTTGTTTGAAACAGGTGAAACCAGTGACAGATGAGAAATATTTTCAGTGTGTGACCCTTCTAACAATGCACATAGGGCTACTCCCCACGACCTCAATAAGAGTGCTCCCCGTCTCTTCAGTGCTTCAGGAGTCTCAGAGAAGGAGAGCTCTAGGAACCAGCAGGTAATCATAAGAGGAAAGACCCATTATCCCCCAAGGGGCCATGTGTACAAGGTGATGTGTCACTGCTCTGGACTTGATGCTCATGTAAGAGGAGTTTGTGTAGAGACACAGCTGCATCCTGGCTTATAAACAGCCAAAGGAGCCATAGACAGACTTCCATAAGACATATGAATGAGGCATAATATCTGTGCTGTAGTGATGGAGGCCATGTGAAGGGACACATGTCCTGTCCTTTTTTTAAGTTTTGTCTTAATTTAGAGAGAGTGAGAGACAGAGACAGAGACCGAGAAAGAATGTGAGTGACAGAGCATGAGCAGGGTTGGGGAAGAGAGAGAGGAAGATGCAGTAACTGAAGCAGGTTCCAGGCTCTGAGCTGTCAGCACAGAGCCTGACGTGGGGCTCAAACCCACAAACCATGAGATCATGATCTGAGGTGAGGTCGGATTCTTAACAAACTGAGCTACCCGGCATCCCACACATGTCCTGTTCTAAAAGGAGAAGGAGAATGGACAGAGCTCTGGGGGCAGGATATGTGTCTAATGGGCACTGGTAACCATGTCACAAATGGTGTGGCCCTTTCTCAACACCAGCAGGGTTCCTAGGCTTAATTATGAGGGGTCAGGGATGATCAGAGCTAGGACCTGCTGGCTGACACTGCCTGTAGCCTCTGGTCAGGGCCCACAGCAATGACCCCCAGCTACTTGGACTGAAACAGTCCCTCCCCTGATACCTTCATGCAGAAGGAGGCCCAGTGAGGCAGCAGAGAGCTGAGATCTCATTTGCATGGATGGGCCCCCTCTCTCTCAGGGGATAAAGAAGGGACAGGAGCAATGAAAGGAGAACTGTTTAGCTGTGGGGCCACAGAAGACAGGATCAGTGATGGTTTCCACCATGGGCTGGTCCCCTCTCCTCCTCACCCTCATTGCTCACTGCACAGGTGACTAGATGTGGGGACAGAGGAAGGGGCTCTGAGGGCACATGGGGACTTGCTTCCTCCTTTTGTCTCAAGTCCCCAGCATCACCCTGTCTGTGTTTCTCTCCCCTTTCAGGGTCTTGGGCTCAGTCTGTACTGACACAGCCACCCTCAGCATCTGGGGCCCTGGGCCAGAGGGTCACCATCCCCTGCACTGGAAGCAGCACCAACATCGGGGCTGGTAATTGGCTGAATTGGTACCAACAGCTACCAGGAAAGGCCCCGAAAACCATCATCTATAATAGTAGCAATCGACCCTCGGGGGTCCCTGATCGATTCTCTGGCTCCAAGTCTGGCAGTGTGGGCTCCCTGACCATCACTGGGCTCCAGGATGAGGATGAGGCTGATTATTTCTGTGCAGCATGGGACAACACTCTCAGTGGTTACACAGTGCTCCAGGCCTGTGGGGAAGTGAGACAAAAACCTACTTGTTCATCTAGAAAGTGAGTGAACACCCCAGCTGCTGTTTGCTTAGGCTCACCTCATTCTGCTTATTCTTTTGCTGATGTCTTGGGTCCGGGTCCATCAACCAAGGGTGCCACCAGGAAATGGTGGCTCCCTGTCTCCTTTCTGTCCTCAGAGTCACTTTGGGCAGCCATTCGTACACAAAGAGTCTCCAAAGAAATAGAAAATTTTGTCCTCATGAGCTGGAGCAGTTGACTTCTAGGCTGGTGGATATTCACTTGTCATCTTCTGATTTTTCCATACAGGGTACATCCTCAGGCCATGTAACTATCTATCATGGGGCCTCAGCCCTGACCCGGCTGTGGTTAATGGTCCTGTCAGGTTTCTTTGTATCAGGTCTCATATCGGCTTAGCTTTAATCAGGTGACTAACTCTCTTTTGTTTTGTTTTTACTTTTTATGGACTACATAAAAGAATACCAAACTATAAATTATAAAATATAAAAAAAGATTTTTAGAGAAAAACTAGCATATGAACATTTATGGAAAACTCTATTCATAACAACCACATCCAAAAGCAACCAAAAATCTGCACACTGATTTTTATACTAGCTTTTCTATAGAATTAGTAAGACTTCAGGTAACAAAGATGTCCTCCAGTTTGATATACATTGATAGAATGGGATATTATTAAGAAATTAATAGAGGTATCCTATCAAGTTCAAAAATTGGCATGAATTTTATTTTATTATTTTATTTATTTTTTTAGTATTTTAGATAACTAATCTTTATTTTTTAAAAATAGTTTATTGTCAAATTGGTTTCCATATAACCCCCAATGCTTCTCACCACAAGTGCCCCCCACCATGACCATCACCCCCCTCTCCCCCTCCCCCTTCAGCCCATGGTTCATTTTCAGTATTCAGTAGTCTCCCTTGATCTGTGTCCCTCACTCTCCCCCGCTCTCTTTCCCCCTTCCTCTCTCCATGGTCCCCTGCCTGGTCTCTCCTGTTAGACCTATGAGTGTAAACATATGGTATCTATCCTTCTCTGCCTGAC
>PJEM01019911.1:0-14723 GCA_004023845.1 Helogale parvula
GGGTGGGGTGTCCTGTCTCCCTGGCGGGTGGTGGGTGGATGCAGCAGAGCCCGGTGTTTCTGGCATCCGTGGCCTGAAGCCCTGGGTCCGGGCGAGGCCCCCACTTGTGATTAGAGACTGTGGCCTTGGGCTTGGTGCAGGTGTACCTGCGGAACCCGGGTCGCCTTAGCTGTGCCTGTGTCTGGCCAATGCCCCTCCAGATTGGGCCCCTCATGGGAAGGTCGTGACTGTGACAGTCCCGAGCCACTGGCAGCCGGCGGTGTGGACAGGGGGCTCGTTCCCACAGCAGAAATGTAGGCAGCTGGCCCTCCCCAGTAAAGGGTTCTAACGCCTGCCTCGGAGAGGAGAGCGGGGCCTCCTGTGGCCTCGGCCCCGCCTCCCTGGAGGGGAGCCTCCCCCACATTGCTGGGCAGGAAAGGGGGCTCCCTGCAACGCAGGTGTCACAGATTCCTGTCTGACTGAGATTTACTAGATTTTTTGAATAAATATTACTTTTTTGCTGTTTTCCCATAGAAAAATTTTAGAGACTACATTAAAAAAGATTCACCATTTCTAATTGTTATCAGGATATTTGGTCTCTGGAGCTCCTCACCCACAGCTCTAGAAGTGCTGCTACAATTGATAAAACTTTCGTTCAAAGTCATAGCCAGATAAAAATTTATGACCAGTAAATATCACACAAGTATTATTTTGTAGATATCAAAACAAGAGTAAGAGAAAAAAAAACATGTCATGAATTTAAAAAAAATACCACCATCAGGGGCGCCTGGGTGGCTCAGTAGGTGTAGCCTCCGACTTCGGCACAGTTATGACCTCGTGGTTCATGACCTCAAGCCCCATGTTGGGCCTTGTGCTGACAGCTCAGAGCCTGGAGTCTGTGTCAGAATCTGTGACCCCCTCTGTCTCTGCCCGTCCCCCGCCTCATGCTCTGTCCCTCTCTCTGTCTGTCTCTCTCTCTCAAAATGAAAATAAACATTAAAAAATTACACCATGGATAAACCATATGGCGCAATAAGATTCAAATTAAACCTTTAATATACATGGTAGGAAAGGACTCCTTTTAAAAAATAGCTTTCTGGGTTTTTATTCTCCCCAAATAAGGAATGCCTTTACAAAGACAAACAAACAAACAAACAAACAAACATTAAAAAAGATTTTTCTGTATTATTGTTCCCCCCAAATAAGGAATGCCTTTATAAAAACAAAGAAAAAGCATAGGCAAATGTCATTGAAAGGCATTTTGAGGGAAAAGAAATATGTTAATCCATATGAAAATAATTTCAATTCTAATGTGATACATTGAAATGGAAAAGTTGAGTTTTTTCCTCCTACCACGCCATTTATTGAAGAGGCTTAATGTTGCATATATGAGAAAACAGCCAAGCACATAATCTATGTCAAAGTATATAAATCTTTTTGGAAGACACTTTGTCATTATCTCTCACAATTAAAAATGTGCAAACCTTCTGAACCACTTTCCTCGAGTTTCATTTACAGGAATTTGCAGACATGCGTACTTACCATGACTCCCCCAGAAATATTTGTGTAGCATTGTTTTCATGTGAAAAGTTTGAAACAACATAGATGAACGTTAGGAAGAAACTAGTTAACTAAGGTTACATTGCTCAACAGAATTATGTAATCTGCGTGTGCTCACAGGGAAGCACAATCAAGATGTGTCGTTCATTAGAACCATGGACTGTATGGTAAAGCGCTGTATACAGTGTATTCTGTTTGTCCGACGTAACAGCATATATTGCATAAACTCGTAGGGACATTATTCATTTCTTTGGGAGAAATGTACCTCAGGTTAGGAAAGTTACATATTTAATATTCACTTCATACTCCTGTATTTTAAAGCTGAATCTGTGTTACTCAGAATAAATTAAAAATTTGAAAATAAGTAAGCAAAATATATTTTGATTCTCTTAGGTTCAGTCATGAAACAAATTTGATATAATAAAGAATATATCATTTTACAAAATTCTCAAATCATTAATACAATAACTTGAATGCCTGTTTCATAATGCACTGATTCTACCTCTGACAGAACTGTTACCTTCCACAACTTCAAACCTTTCCTGTTTCTCATTTTTCTGATTTTCTAATATTATAATCTCAAAATTATTACCTGATAATTTTTTACACTATATTCCAAAGAATTTAGCAACCACTGGAATGGAAGAATTTATTTGCAAATGACATATCAGATAAATGGTTAGTGTGCAAAATCTATAAGGAGCTTACCAAAGTCAACATCCAAAAAGCAAATAATCCACTGAAGTAATTGGCAAAAGACATGAATAAGCATTTTCCCAAGGAAGACGTCCAGATGGCTGACAGACACATGAAAACATGCTCAACATCATTCATCAGAGAAGTAGAAATCAAAACCACAATGAGATGCCACCTCACACCTGTCAGAATGGCTAAACCTAACAGCTGAAAAGACAGCATATGTTGGCGAGGACGCGGATAAAGGGGAACTGTCTTGTACTGTTGATGGTAATGCAAACTGGTGCAGCAGCCTCTCTGCAAACAGTATGGAGGGTCCTCAAGAAATTAAAAATAGAACTACCCTCAGACCTAGCAATTGCACTACTAGGTATTTATCCAAAGGGATACAAAAATCCTGATTCAAAGGGGCACGTGCACCCCAAGGCTTACACCAGCATTATCCACAACAGCCAAAGCATGTAAAGAGCCCAAATGTCCATCGACCGATGAATGGATAAAGAAGAAGTGGTAAATATATTCAACGGAATATTACTCAGCCATCAAAAAGAATGAACTCTTGCCATTTCCAACAATGTGGATGGCACCAGAGTGTATTATGCTAGGTGAAATAAGTTAGAGAAAGATAAATATCATATGCCTTCAGTCATATGTGGAATTTTAGAAACAAAACAGATGAGCATATTGGTCAGGGAGGGAAATACGATAAAATCAGAAAGGGAGGCAAACCATAAGAAACTCTGAAATACAAAGATCAAACTGAGGGTTGGTGGGGTGTTGGGTGGGGGGATGGGCAAAATGGGTGGTGGTTACCCAGCATGGCATTTGTTGAGATGAGCACTGGGTGTTATATGTAAGTGATGAATCACTGGGTTCTACTCCTGGAACCAACACTACATTGTAGGTTGATGACCTTGAATTAAAAAAAAAAGAGATGTGCTTATAAAAACATATTACATTTTTAAAATGATTCTTGAAAATACTTGTTTTAGCTTCAGGATCTTGTCTTAGACTAATCAAAACAAACAACCTAGTAGAATTCTCTGCTAGGTTAATTCATACTTGTCATTTAAATTTCAGATTCTGTAGAGTACTACTGGCCAAAAACTGAGTTACTACTAAATTTATTTTCTCAATAATGGTTTGTACATAAATTAAGTTTATTTTTCTTCTTACAAAATAGGTTAATTAAGAGAAAAAAATTAGAATATTTCTTTTCTTGGGATACCTGGGTATCTCAGTCAGTGAAGCATCCAACTCTTGATTTTGGCTCAGGTCATCATCTCACAGTTCGTGTGATCAAGACCTGCAACAGGCTCTGCCCTAATAGCATGGAGCCTGCTTGGTATTCTCTGTCACTTTTTCTGTGTCCTGCCACAGCCCACTTGTGTGGTCTTTCTCTCTCTCAAAATAAGTAAACTTTTAAAAAAGATTTCCTTTCTCAAATGTGTGATTATTTTTACTGAAAACGTAAAATTATGGTCTATAAATCACGAAAGCATTCAAGAGTTTTGGCCTCTTGTATTTTAACTTTACTTTTCTTTAATTTATAAGTTAAAAAAGTCATAATTTGACCTTTATTTCATGGAAATATTGGTTTACTCACCAAGGGCATTCGTATTCTAAAGGTGTGAGAAAGGAAAATAGAGTCACCCGCTGTGATTGCTGAGGATCAGAGGATGCTTCGATCTTGAGTAGCTTGTTCCTGCTTACAGAGAAATCGATCAGTTGTTGTATTTGCCATTTCTGCTCTTCTGGATAACTGGAGGGAAATTTCTCAAGGACTTGAAATTAAGTAACTAGTATTTGAAGATTAAAGTCAGGGAAAGAACAAGGAAGACTTTCACTTAAACAGTTATGTGTAAGAGAGAAGAGATGACCCACGTGACCTCATCATAAAGTGGAATGGAACTCCTGGGGTTTCTGATCTGACTTTGATTCTGTCACTTTGACATTTAACTTTTCCCAATGCTGTTTGAGCTATTAATGTCTCAAGTGCATTCTTCATAGGTCATCTGGGGAAAACTACCTTCAAGCTTTCTCTCTTAGAGGAGAAAGACAATATAATAGTTAAAATGAGTCTGTTAAAGCTCAGCCCCAGGTCTTCTTCCCTGGGCAGATGCTGGACAACCATCTACATAGAGCTGGGGAAGAGCCAGATCCCCAGGGCGGCTTCCTCCTCCCTTCTCCAGTGCATGGTCAACTTGTTAAATGGCTATAACGTCCCTCTAGGGAACACGTGAGGGAAAAGTATCTAATAGTATTTTGCTGCATTGCAGGGTCCTTTCTTCAAGTTACTCTCTGCAAATAAGAGGATCTGGTTCAGTGAACTGGTCATGGATCCCCACTGTGTTGATACAAGTTATGTTTCTGTCTTCAGACGTATAGATCTCTGCTAATATAGTCCAACTAACATCTTAGTAGGTCACTCGAGTATTTTATTTTTAAGAATCCTGTGTTGTTACTCATCACCACAGATCTCTATAGAACAAAACTCATGTGGCTTAATTGTAGTAACTACTTCCACCTTGTTTAGATGACATCAATTTTTCCAGGACATCATTATTTTCAATATCACGTGGTCCAATTCCACGACTGCATTCCCCACCACCATCAGTGGCCATCAGGAGCTCGATACCACAGAGCATTTTAAGAATATGGATGTCCTTCCTCCTCTCCAAATCATTTCTTCATGCCTTCGTGAAGGAAATGTTGTGCAGGCTTTCCACACACTATGTTTAGAGGATGGCTGACCATACTGCATTACACAGACTCGAAAATTCTCATCCTCCTGAGCCCACTGATTCCTTATTCCACAAGGTACCAGGGAACGTCCAGCTTGTCAGCATTATTGACTACAGACTGTCATTGAGTTCAAGCTTAAGTTTGCCAAAGTACAAGACAGCCAGTTCATCATATCCTGAGCTCTGGATGATAGCACCAAGGCCCTTAAGCTCAGATCATTCAAGTGTTATGTTTCATATGAAGTAACATCACTCCCATATATGCTTTCAAACTTGTGCTAATACAAACTGTAAGGAAACACCATCCTTTTAGAATAGAATACAACATTCTCATGGAGAAATACCTGAATGTGTAAGATGACTCTGTTTTGTCACTATAATTGGCCCTGATGATTGGCCAAATACATGTCCTTTCCTATATGCATTTATTTTGCATTTTTAAAAGTTTGTCTTTTTTAATTTAAATTTTAGTTAACATACAGTGAAATATTGGTTTCAGGAGTAGAATTCAATAATTCACCAATTACATACAACCCAGTGCTCATCCCAACAAGTGCCCTCCTGGTACCCATCACCTATCTAGCCCATCCCCCATACAGCTGCCTCTTCAACCCTCAGTGTGTTCTCTATCATTAAGAGTCTGCTATGGTTTGTTTTTCTGTCTTCTCTTTTCCCCATCCCTTCCCATATGTTCATCTGTTCTGTTTCTTAAATCCCACATATGAGGGAAAATCACATGGTATTTGGCTTTCTCTGATTGACTTATTTTACTTAGCATGATACAATCCAATTCCATCAATGTCATTGGATAAGGCAAGATTTTATTCCTTTTGGTGGCTCAGTTATATTTCATCATACACACACACACACACACACACACACACACACACTTCATCTTTATCCTTTCATCACTGAGTGGACATTTGGGCTCTCTCCATACTTTGACTATTATTGATAATGCTGCTATAAACATTGACATGTACGTTCGCCTTGGAATCTGTATTTTTGTATCCTTTGGGTAAATACCTAAGGGTGCACTTGCTGGATCACAGGGTGCTTCTATTTTTATTTTCTTGAGGAACCTCCAGACTGTTCTCCAGAGTGGCTGCACCAGTTTGCATTCACACCAACAGCAAGAAGGTTCCCCTTTCTACACATCGTCACCAACATCTGTTGTTTCCTGTGTTGTTAATTTCAGCCATTCTGACTGGTGTGAGGTGGTATCTCATCGTGGTTAGATTTGTATTTCCCTGATGATGAGTGATGTTTAGTATCTTTTCATGTGTCTGTTTGCCACCTGGATGCCTTCCTTTGAGAAGTGTTTATTCATGTCCTCTGCCCATTTCTTAACTGGGTTATTTGTTTTCTGGGTGTTGAATTTGAGAAGTTTTTTATAGATTTTGGACTCTAAGCCTTTATCAGATATGTTATTTGCAAATATCTTCTAACATTTTATAGGCTGACTTTTAGTTTTATTATTGCCATCACTGTGCAGAAGCTTTTTATCTTGATGAAGTCCCAATAGTTCATGTTTGCTTTGGTCTTTCTTGCCTCTGGAGAGATATCAAGAAATTACTCTGGCTGAGGTCAAGAAGGCTGCTACCTGTGTGCTCCTCTAGGATTTTGATAGTTTCCTGTCTCACATTTAGGCTTTTCATCCATTTTTAACTTATCTTTGAGTATGGTGTAAGAACATGGTACAGTTTCATATCTGCACATGTTGCCATCCAGTTTTCCCAATGCCATTTGTTGAAGAAACGGTCTTTTTCCATTAGATATTCTTTCCTGCTTTGTTGAAGATGACTTGACCATATAGTTGTGGGTCCATTTCTGGGTTTTCTATTTTATTCCGTTGGTCTTGTGTCTGTTTTTGTGACAATTCCATTCTGTCTTAATAGCTACAGCTTTGTAGTATAGCTTGCAATATGGAATTCTAACATCTACAGTTTTTTTTTCTTTTGCAGGATTGATTTGGCCATTCAGGGTCTTTTGTGGTTCTATACAAATTTTAGAATTTTTGTTCTAGCTCTACAAAAAATGCTGATGTTATTTTGATAGGGCTTGCATTGAATATGTACACTGCTTTTCATACTATAGACATTTTAACAATGCTGCTCTTCCAATCATGAGCATGGAATTTTCTTCCATTTCTTTGTGTCCTCTTCAATTTCTTTCATATGCTTTCTGTAATTTTCAGAGGATAGATATTTTAACTCCTTAGTTAGTTTTGTTCCTAAGTAACATTGTTTTTGGGGCAATTGTAAATGGGGTTGATTCCTTCATTTCTTTTTCTGATGTTTCATTCATTATGTATAGAAATACAACTTAATTCTATACATTGCTTTTATATCCTGCGACTTTGTTGAATTCATGTAGTAGTCCTAGCACATTTTTGTTGGATTCTTTCCAGTTTTCTACATAGAGTATAGTGTTATCTGCAAATGTTTTTCTGATTGAAGTATAGCGAACACAGGATGTTACATTAGTTCCAGGTGTACAACATAGTCTTCCAACAACTGTATATGCTATGCCACACTCACCACAGTGTAGCTGCCGTCTTTCACTACACAACACTATTATCATAGCCCTGACTGCGTTCCCTGTGCTGACCTTTTAGTCTTGTGACTTATTCATTCTGTTCCTGAAAGCCTGTATATCCCTCTCCCTTTCACTCATTTTGCCCCTCCCCCACCCTTCTCTTCTCTGACAATAGTTTGTTCTCTGTATTTATGGGTCTGTTTCTTTTTTGCTGTACTTTTTTACATTCCACATGTAGGTAGAATCATATGGTATTTATCTTTCTCTATCTGATTTATTTCACTTAGAATAAACCTGAACTTAAATATATTCTTATGTGTTGGTCATTTGGATATGTGATTGTTGTGTTAGATTTTCTGGCTTTTTCTTTTTGATTTGTTCTTTGTAGTCTAGATAGAAATTCTTTCCTTGAGACAGCCAACCAGCCAAGCAGCCAGACACACACACACACACACACACACACACACACACACACACACTACCTCTCTTAATGGAACTTTTCACAAAAGCATGGTCTTAATTTTACTATATTTCAATTTATTCAAATTCTTCTATTATAGTTAAAATTTTTGTCTTATTTAATAGATCTTTTCCTATTCAAAATTCATGAATAATATCATTAAAGTCCATCTTGTTTTATATTTATAATCAAGTTGAAATTGATTACTATGTATAAGTTATAAATGTCTTTTCTCCCACAAGGACGTCTGTTGATCTGGAGCCATGTATTGAAAGACCGTCATCTCCCTCCTGCACTCCAGAGCACAAGAGTCATGAATTGGTTGACTCTATGTGTTGGATCTCTTTCTGGACTCTATACTGTTCCATTGGTCAGGTGGTTTAGCCTCAAATATAAAGTTAGATGGAAACTTACTCATCATCAAGGTACAGAGCTTGTTTATATCAAAGTTTTCTAAGAGTCTTTGTTTTCTAATAAATGAATGTTGAAATGCTTTATGGAATCTATGGAAATAACCTTATTATTTTACTTTTGTTTTGTCAATATCATGGATTACATTAACAGAATCATGTGGTGGTTAATTTTCAATGGTAGTCCAAAGTTACATAGTTGGAGTAAACCCAGGTGACTGACACATATTAACCTTTATTTATGGATTTGATTTTTAAATCTTTTTTTTAGGGATGTTTGCATCTATGTTCATGAAAGATATTGGGGGGAAATTCCGCTCTTTTTCTTTTCTTTTTTCCTTTTTTATTTTCCATAATATCCTTGTAACATTTTGAAGTCAAGTTTAGGCTGACCTTATAAAAAGAGCTAATAAATATATATTATGTGTTTTCCCCATTTTCCCATTGTTTATTTACTAAAGATTAATGGAAAAGATTAATGTGCCTGCTCTAATGAACTCTGAAATTTGAAATCAAGGATGATTTGTTAGCAGTGTTATAATATCAACCTCTGTATCTAATTTATTCTCACATATTATTTTGACAGGCTATCTTTGAGAAAGTCCTGATTCAGGCAAAAAACAATTATAAGTAGAAATATATTTTAGCCAGTTTACATAATATATTAAGATTTTTTTAAAGTAGATAGACATGGCAGGAACATTTGAGATCTGAACAGAAATGATTTAGTCTTCACACGAACAAATTGGTGAGTCAGAGTAAAAACTTACAGTTAGCACATTAACTTTTTTCTTTTTGTTAAAGTGTCATGACAATTTAAGGATAATAAATTATAATTTGAATCTAGTTTTTAAGAGTGTACCCTCCTTCTCCTCACCGCACAATGCTTGGACTCCATAGAGCCTGCTCTGTGGTCGCAGGTGGCGATGAATTACCAAAGGTGATAACTGGTGATTTTGAGAGACATACTGGGTCTAGAATCAACCATTAGCAATTTGGGACATTGACACTAAAATGTAAGCATATTTTTAGGTATTTTTCACTTTCAGGTGATGGGTACTACTAAAATAATTTGGCAATGATTCATAAGTCACACAGGACCAATTTCATAATTGGAAACTTCTCATAAAAAGATGTTAGTGTCCTATTGTTTGAAGGGAACTTTTTTCTTTTCCAATAAGCCTCTTCATGGCCCCCTTGAAATCCTTATTCCTTAGTGTGTAGATCAAGGGGTTCATGCTGGGAGTAACAATGGAATAAAAGATACTGAGAAGTTTTCCTTCATCCTGAGATGGACTGTTTCCTGGCTGGATGTACATGTAGATAACAGTCCCATAGAAGATGGACACCACAATGAGGTGGGAGGAACAGGTCCCAAATGCCTTCTGTCTTCCCGATGCAGATTTGATTTTGAACACAGCTACAGCAATGAAGCCATAAGAAACCAGAATGAGAAGGAGTGGTGTGAGAAAAATAAAAAAACATAATGCAAATAAGGTTTCCTCCATGGCTGTGGTGTCCACACATGCAATCTTGACCATTGCAGATATTTCACAAAAATAGTGATCCAGATGGTGATTCCCACATCGAGGAAGACTCATGGCATAGGGAGAAAGTATCATGCAATTAGTGACGCCAACTCCCCAGGTAATGGCTACCAGAGTTCGACAGAGTTGGGGATTCATTATGGCCATGTAGTGCAGAGGTTTACAGACAGCATTGAACCGGTCATAAGACATCACAGCCAGAAGCATACATTCGACTGTGCATAGTGTCACATCAGTGAAAAGTTGAAGCGCACAACCACCAAAAGAGATATTTTTGTCCTTACCCCAGACATTGGCCAACATCTGTGGGACTATATTTGTGGTATAACAGAGATCCAAGATGGCCAAATTCCTAAGGAAGAAGTACATGGGGGTCTGCAGACGTTCATCCAGTAGTGGCAGCAGGATGATGGCCATGTTTCCCATCAAGGCAATGGTGTAGAAGAAAAAGACAACCCCAGAGATGATCATCTCCATCTGAGGCTGCCCCGGGAATCCAAGGAGTATAAATCCACCAAAGTGGCTATCGTTGACCATTGTCCTATTGTCTTAATATCAGCTGTGACAACAAAACATCAGCTTATTGGAAGCCATAATGAGGGTGTTTATAAACAATATTACTGGAATTATAGCTAGCACGAAATATATCACATAATCAAAGAACACATCAGTATTTACATCTCATCGAGTGTTTGTTTTGTTTATCCAATTAGGTCTAGAATTTATCCTGGGGCGACCTGCCTACAGGATCCATACTCTCAATTTTCTGTCTGCTTCTATGCCATGGCTAAAACCTGCAAAAGTCTCATAGGAAAAGCCTGAAAAGAAAGGTTGATGAAACTCACTGGTCTTATGTTTACTAATCAGAATGCTCAGAAGGGGGTTTGGAATCTGTAAAAATTAGTTTTATGGTTCTACGAAAATTCAGGTTTCGTACCTATCATCCCCCTTTTCTAATGCTTAAGATACATGGGCTCAGTTTGGTTTTCATTTGCACTCTGCTATCTACAATTTCTGACTTTATATTTTAAAGTCAAAATGTTTTCTTTAATCTCAAAACTTGGGTTTCCAAGTGTTATTTGCCTTTCCCCACATGCTTCTAGATTAGCATTCTCCTACTTTCCCTGTAATGCCATTTTTCATCTATAGTTTTGCATCCACCATCGACTACCTCCAGTATCCATCTCTCCATTTTACACTCCATCTCTGATATACATTTTTGTCCTTCCTCTCATTCTACAAGAATTTCCATTCTATTACTCATGCATTTAAAATGTTAAACCACCTTAGGAGGGGAGCAGTGTTATTTTTTGTTCATATTGCATGACTGTCCTCAGGATCAGGACAGAGAAAACATCCATGAATATTTGAAATTTATTAAAGGAAACATGGATGATCACATTTGGCTCTTTCCTTTCATATCAAAAAAGTGGTGTTTTTGTAAAAATCCAAGCATTTACTGTGGAAAATTGTATATAGGTCTTCCGATTTGAAATTAGAAATGATCCAGAAATTTGACTCTTTATCTTTCCAAAGAAGACAAACACACTAACTCAACAAATAAATAAAACCACATGTTTATTGCTGTATTATTTACAATAGCTAAGATATGGAAGCAATGTGTCCATTGACTGACAAATAGATGGAGAAGTGGCATATATATACACAATGGCCTATTACTCAGCCAAAGCAAAGAATGAATTCTTGCTATTTGTAAAGACATGGATAGAACTTGAGTGTGTTATGCTAAGCGAAATAAGTTAGTGAGAGAGAGACAAATACTATATAATTTCACTCATATTTGGAATTTAAGAAACAAACTAAATGAACAAAGATTAAAGGAGAAAAACAAACAAAAACCTAGACTCTACACAATAGAGAAGAAACTGATGGTCACCAGAGGGGAGTTGCAGGGGAAGGTGTTAAATAGATGATAGGCATTGCGTGTATTTATTGTGACGAGCCCTGAGAAATGTATAAAATTGTTGAATCATTATATGATACACCAGAAAGTAATATAAAATTGTACGTTAATCATACTTTAGAAAACAACCACCTCCATCCAAATATTCAACTAAAATAGTTTATATGTATATACCTATGGAGGTAGGTTGGGAGGGAGGATGGAAGGAATAGTTGGGTATAAAGAGGGCACTTGTGACGAGAGCTGGGCATTGTATTGAATCACTAACTTGTACACCTGAGATGAATATTACATGTAATTTATTTCACATAATTAATTTACATGTATTAGATGTAATTCATGTATTACATGTAATTACATGTAATGTATTTCATTACAGTTTAAATGAAAACTTAATTAGCACTGCTAGGGATTTACCAAAGGGATACAGAAGTGCTGATGCATAGGGGCACATGGACCCCAATGTTCATAACAGCACTGTCAACAATAGCCAAATCATGGAAAGAGCCTAAATGTCCATCACCTGATGAGTGGATCAAGAAGAGGTGTTTGAGAGGAGCCAAGATGGCGGAGAGGAGGGGGGCTCTGTAAGCTTCGTCTGCCCCATCTATCGAACTGAGAAGGACATTACTCCCATCTGCAAGAGTGGAAGGAGAAAATACAGACTCCAGAAAGAAGACAAACTCAAAGATGCCAGAGTGAGTGAGTGCGAACTGGGGAGAATGGAAAACGGGCCAGCCCGATATGGGCAGGGGAGGTGGGAGCCCCAGCCCAACACAGGGAAAGCCCACAGAGTCCCTGAGAGACAAAGGGAAGAGAAAGAGAACCTGAACACGCTGATAGTACTGTCTCTGGGGAAGAGATAAAGAACGTTTAACCACGCTTGGAGAGAGAAACTTTCACTTCATATATAACCACTGGGTAACCCAAATCCCAAACCCAGGTGGTACAAGGGAAAGAATAGCTTCCAGCCCTGCACCATCCTGGCGGGGAGTCAGCAGCCACAGTGGCAGCACCACTGGCTCCTGGAGTGAGAGCACGCACCTCATTTCCATGGCGCATCTCGCCTCCAGCATTGGCCACGAGAATCCCGAATCCCGAGTGCGAACAGGGAAAAAATAGCCCCCGGCCCGATGTGATCCCAGCAGGGAGTTGGCAGTGGAGGCCGGGCTTGCGCTTCCCTGCAGGATCACACAGCTCATTTCTGGCAGCACTTGGCGCCTAGAGCAGCAGCAGCGTGAATCCAGCAGGCGCCCAGACAAACTGCTCCCTCCCTCTAGCGATTGCTATCCCAGCTGGAGGCTGGAAGTCCGCAGGGGTGTCTGTGAGGGCGTGCACTTTGCCTCCGGCTGTGCACCTTGCCTCAGGCAGCACACCTTGCCTCAGGCAGCGGCAGAGCGAATCCTGGTGGTTCCAAGATAAACTGATCCCTCCCCCTGAGAAGCCAGCCACCAAAGCAAGTACATCTCATCTGTGATAGCATAAAAGTACATGGACTAGGACTATGAACTGAGGCGGGCCTGGAAAATACAACTTGGCTCAGCTGCAGCACAAGGAGATCGGACTCATTAGAGTGGCCTACAGTGCTTAGTTCCAGCTGACCTTGGCCTGCCGCCATTCTACTCTCTGCAGCCACCAAGGCGGAGCCTCTGAGAGCAGCCCCTGAGACCTACTACACCAAACCATGCCTATCTGCAAGGAGGAGCAGCTGCTTTTTTTTCTTTTCTTTTTTTCTTCTTTTTTTTTTGTACTCACTTTTTATTATTATTACCTTTTTTACTTAAAAATTAAAAAAAATTTACTACTCTCTTTTCTCCTTTCTCTATCTTTTTTCTTTCTTTCTTGCAATCCAGATATATTCTCCTGTATCTCATCCTTATCTCTCCCCTCAAATGGTCATGCACTTTTAGACTGAAATCAAGAAAATGATCCCGTTCACGATTTCACGAAAAACCATAAAATACCTAGGAGTAAACCTAACCAAAGATGTAAAAGACCTATATGATGAAAACTATAAAAAACTTATAAAAGAGATAGAAGAAGACACCAAGAAATGGAAAAACATTCCCTGTTCATGGATCAGAAGAATAAACATTGTAAAAATGTCATTACTACCCAAAGCAATCTACACATTCAATGCAATCCCCATCAAAATTGCACCAACATTCTTCTCAAAGCTAGAATAAACTACTCTCAAATTCGTATGAAACCACAAATGACCCCGAATAGCCAAAGTAAAATTAAAGAAGAAAACCAAAACGGGAGGCATCACAATCCCAGACTTTAGTTTCTACTACAAAGCTGTCATCATCAAGACAGTATGGTATTGGCACAAAAACTGACACATAGACCAATGGAGTAGAGTAGATAACCCAGAACTGGGCCCACAAATGTATGGACAATTAATTTTTGACAAAGCAGGAAAGAGTAACCGATGGAAAAAAGACTGCCTCTTTAGCAGGTGGTGCTGGGAGAACTGGACAGCAACATGCAGAAGAATAAAACTAGACCACTTTCTTACACCATACACAAAAATAAACTCAAAATGGCTGAAGGACCTGAATGTGAGACAGGAAACCATCAAAATCCTCAAGGAGAAAGTAGGAAACAACCACCTTGACCTCAACAGTAGCAATTTCCTACTCGACACATCCACAAAGGCAAGGGAAATGAAAGCAAAACTGAACTCTTGGGACCTCATCAAGATAAAAAGCTTCTGCACTGCAAAGGAAACAATCAAGAAAACTAATAGGCAACCGACAGAATGGGAAAAGATAGTTGCAAATGACATATCAGATAAAGGGCTAGTATCCAAAATCTACAAGGAACTCACCAAACTCCACACCCAAAAAACAAATAACCCAG
>PJEM01019912.1:0-14722 GCA_004023845.1 Helogale parvula
CTCTGGACAGTTGGTTAAGAATTTACCATGAGGTCCCCAATCTACCCAAGCATGGAGGGAGTTATTAGAAGAAAATGTTTTTTTCATGAGGGCCATGGCATTGGGACCAATGGACAGGGGCAAACACATAATGTTTATAGGTCATAGTCTGACATAAAGGCTCATTGGACCTTCCTGTTGAATCAGTAAGGTTCTCTTCTGTAAACCGGAACATGAGGGCGGTGAGCAGGCCCATAAGGGTTCTGACCATATAGATGGAGGCAAAATATATGCCCATATCTGCGTTTGTGTGGGCAGACACGAAGGCCCATTTCCAATACATAAAGGGGCTACGGAATGTCCCAAAGTAAAGTTGAAGCCTTTTCCTTCTTCTGAAGGAAAACTGGATACGCCAGGGCCCCAAGGAGCCAGCGAATAAATGGTACTGTTGTAATCCACATTAGGGCCAGTTTCAGTCTATTCCACATGTCGCAGCAGCGGAGGGTGAGAATATAGGCCCAATATTATGTTCAGCAAGTACTACCTGGGGAGAACAGGAGATAACAGCAATCATAGCCAGGAGCAATGTTGCAGGAGTCTTCCCTTGTCTGATAGTCATCACAATTTGTTCCGCCTTTTGGTAAGGCACTTCACTTGGCCCAAGTTGGCGGGACAGAAGAGCGTCGGCTCCATCCATAGTTGGATGGAGCAAGGGTTACTGTAGGATCATTTGGAGGTTGAGGGGGGAGGTGCAGCCATTCGCATTCCTGCGGGGAGGCCACGTATTGGTGGAAGCATTGTCCAATGAGAAGGGGGTCTGCAGCCACAAACAATGGTGGGCCGTCCAGACATGTCTGCCATCTGCAGAGAGAAGGGAATAACCAGGACCGGCCCACAATCAGATAGCCGGACGCCATTAAAACCAGTGGTGCAATTTCACAAAAACACATATTTAGGTGAGATTTTATGTATTTTATATAACACACACACACACACACACATATATATATATTATTGTCATATTGATTTCCATATAACACCCAGTGCTCTTCCCCACAAGTGCCCTCCACCATGACCATAACCCTCAATACCCCCTGCCCCCCTTCAGCCCTCAGTTCGTTTTCAGTATTCAAGAGTATCTCATGATTTGCCTCACTCCCTCTCCCCAAGTCTCTTTCCCCCTTCCCCTCCCTATGGTCCTCTGTTAGGTTTCTCCTGTTAGACCTATGAATAAAATCATATGGTATCTGTCCTTATCCACCTGACTTACTTCGCTTAGCATGAAACCCTCGAGGTCCATCCACTTTGCTACAAATAACCATATTTCACTCTTTCTCATTGCCATGTAATACTCCATTGTGTGTGTGTGTGTGTGTATGTGTGTGTGTGATTATATATATATATATACACACACAAACCACATCTTCTTGATCCATTCATCAGGTGATGGACGTTTAGGCTCTTCTATGATTTGGCTATTGTAGAAAGTGCCGCTATGAATGTTAGGGTACATGTGCCCCTAGGCATCGCACTTCTGTATACCTTGGGTAAATCCCTAGCAGTGCTATTGCTGGGTCATAGGGGAGTTCTGATAGTTTTTTGAGGAACCTCCATACTATTTTCCAGAGTGGCTGCACCAGTTTACCTTCCCACCAACAGAGTAGGAGGGTGCCCGTCTTTCCACACCCTCGCCAGCATCTATAGTCTCTTGATTTGTTCATTTTAGCCACTGTGGCCAGCGTGAAGTGATATCTCAGGTGTTTTGATTTGTATTTCCCTGATGCTGAGTGATGCTGAGCATCGTTTAATGTGTCTGTTTGCCATCTAGATGTGCTCTTTGGAGAAGTGTCTCTTCATGTCTTCTGCCCAGTTCTTCACTGGATTATTCATTTTTCGGGTGTGGAGTTTGGTGAGTTCCTTGTAGATTTTGGAAACTAGCCCTTTATCCGATATTTAATTTGCAACTATCTTTTCCCATTCTTTCTGTTGCCTATTAGATTTTTTTTATTGTTCCCTTTGCAGTGCAGAAGCTTTTTGTCTTGTTGAGGTGCCATTTTTGCTCTTGATTCCCTTGACTTTGGGATGTGTCGAGTAGGAAATTGCTGGGGCTGAGGTCAAGGATGCTGTTTACTACTTTCTCCTCTGGGGTTTTAATGGTGTCCTGTCTAACATTCAGGCTCTCCAACCATTTTCAGTTTATTTTTGTGTATGGTGTAAGAAAGTGGTCTAGTTTCATTCTTCTGCATGTTGCTGTCCAGTTCTCCCAGCACCACCTGCTAAAGAGGCTCTTTTTTCCATTGGGTAATTTTTCCTGCTTTGTCAAAGATTAATTGGCTGTACATTTGTGGGCCCAGTTCTGGGTTCTCTATTCTATTCCATTGGTCCATGTGTCTGTTTTTGTGCCAATACCATACTGTCTTGATGATGACAGCTTTGTAGTAGAGGCTAAAGTCTGGGATTGTGATGCCTCCTGTTTTGGTTTTCTTCTTCAGTAATACTTTGGCTATTCGTGGTCTTTTGTGGTTCCATACACGAATTTTAAGATAATTTGTTACAGCTTTGAGAAGAAGGCTGGTGCAATTTTGATGGGGATTCCATTGAATGTGTAGATTGCTTTGGGGAATAATGACATGTTAACAATGTTTATTTCTGATCCATGAGCATAGAGTGTTTTTTCATTTCTTGGTGTCTTCTTCAATTTCTTTCATAAGATTTCTATGATTTTTATCGTACAGGTCTTTTACATTCTTGGTTAGGTTTATTCCTAGGTATTTTATGGTTTTTCGTGCAATTGTGAATGGAATCAGTTTCTTAGTTTCTCTTTCCGTTGCTTCATTACTGGTGTATAGATATGCAACGATTTCTGTACAAAGATTTTGTACTCGGCAACTTTGCTGAATTCATGGAACAGATCTAGTAGGATTCTGGTGGAGTTGATTGGGTTTTCCATGTAGAGTATCATATCATCTGCGAAATGTGGAACTTTAATGCCATTTTTGCTAATTCTGATGCCTCTTATTTCCTTTTGTTGCCTGATTGCTGATGCTAGGACTTCCAGCACTATGTGAAACAACAGTGGTGAGAGTGGACATTTCTGTCCTGTTCCTGACCTCAGGGGGAAAGCTCTCAGTTTTTCCCCATTGAGGATGATATTTGCTGTGGGCTTTTCATAAATTGCTTTTATAATATTTAGGTAAGTTCCTTCTATCTCGAGTTTCTCGAGGGTTTTTATTAAGAAAGGGTGCTGTATTTTGTCAAATGCTTCTTCTGCATCTATCGACAGGATCAAGTGGTTTTTATCTTTCCTTTTGTTAACGTGGTGTATCACATTGAGGGATTTACAAATATTGAACCAGCCCTGTAACCCAGCAGTGAATCCCACTTGATCATGGTAGATAATGCTTTTTATGTGCTGTTGAATTCTATTTTCTAGTATCTTGCTGAGTATTTTTGCATCTGTATTCATTAAGGATATTGGTCTAGATTTCTCTTTTTTTTGCTGGGTCTCTGTCTGGTTTGGGAATCAAGGTGATACTTGCTTCGTAGAATGAGTTCTGAAGGTTTCCTTCTATTTCTATTTTTAGGAATAATTTGAGAAGAATGGGTAATTGCTCTGCCTTAAATGTCTGGCAGAATTCCCCTGGGAAGCCACCTGGCCATGGGCTCTTGTTCTTTGGGAGATTTTTAATAATTGATTTGATTTCTTCACTGGCTATCAGTCTGTTCATACTTTCTGTCTCTTCCCATTTCAATTTTGGTAGTGCATGTATGTTTAGGAATTTGTCTATTTCTTCTTGATTGTCCAGTTTGTTGGCATATAGTTTTTCATAGTAATCTCTACTGACTGCTTGTATTTCTGAGGGATTAGTTGTAATAAATCCATTTTCATTCATGAGTTTGTCTATTTGGGTGCTCTCTCTTTTCTTTCTGAGGAGCCTGGCTAGAGGTTTATCAATGTTGTTTATTTTTTCAAAAAACCAACACTTGGTTTCATTGATCTGCTCACTTGTTGTTTTGGACTCTATATTATTTATTTCTGCCCTGAACTTTGTTATTTCTCTTCTTCTGCTGGGTTTGCGGTGCTGTTGCGCTTCCCTTTCTAGTTCCTTTGGGTCCTCTGTTAGATACTGAGTTTGCACTTTCTCTAGTTTGTTGATATAGGCCTGGATTGCAATATACGTTCCTCTTAGGACTGCCTTTGTTGCATCCCAGAAAGACTGGATTGTTTTAGTTTCTCTTTGTTTCCATATGCATTTTTAAAATTTTTCTCTAATTTCCTGATTGGCCCAATCATTCTTCGGTAGGATGATTTTTAACCTCCATGTTTTTGGAGGTTTTCCAGAATTTTTCCTGTGATCTATTTCAAGTTTCATAGCATTGTGATCTGAAGGTGTGCATGATGATCTCATTCATATGTATTTGTGGAGGGCTGTTTTATGCCGCAGTATTGGATCAATCTTGGAGAATGTGCCATGCACACTCCAGAAGAAGGTGAATTCCCTAGCCTCAGGATGTAGACTTCTAAATATATCTGTTAAATCCATCTATTCTAGTGTGCTGTTCAGGCCCATTGTTTCTTTAGTGATTTTCTGTCTGGTTGATCTATCCATTTTTGTAAGGGGAGTATTAATGTCCCCTGCAATTAGCACAATCTTATCAATAAGATTGTTTCTGTTTGTGATTGTTTTATGTATGTGGGTGCTTCTGAATTCGGTGCATAGATGTTTATACTGTTAACTCTTCCTGATGTAGAGACCCTATAATTATTATATACTACCCTTCTTGATCTTTTGTTACTGCCTTTACTTTAAAGTTCAGTTTGTCAGATATAAGTATGGCTACTCTGGCTTTCTTTTGACTTCCAGTCGCATGATAGATATTTCTTCATCTCTTTACTTTCAATCTGAAGGTGTCTTCAGATCTAAAATGACTCTCTTGTAGACAGCAAGTAGGGGGGTTTTGTTGTTTTTATCCACTCTGCTACCATGTGTCATTTGTTTGGAGCACTCAGTCTATTTATATTGTGTTGTTATTGAAAATTTTGTGTTTAGATTCATTGTGTTCTCCACAGAGCTATGTTTGTAGTGGTGTCTCTGGTACCTTGTATTCCTTGCAACATTTCCCTCATAGAGTTTCTCTTAGCGTTTCTTGTAGGGCTGGTTTGGTGGTAATGAATGCTCTCAATTTTTGTTTATTTGGGAACACCTTTATCTCTCCTATTTTGAATGACAGGATTGCTGGATAAAGGATTCTTGGCTGCATATTATTTCTGTTCATCACATTGAAGATTTCTTGCCATTCCTTTATGGCCTGCCAAGTTTTAGTAGATTGTTCTGTAACCACTCTGATAGGCTTCCATTTGTATGTTAGGGTCCTTTTATTCCTAGCAGCTTTCAGAATTCTCTCTTTATCCTTCTATTTTGCCAGTTTCACTATGATATGTTGTGCCGAAGGTCGATTTATGTTACGTTTTAAGGGGGTTCTTTGTGCCTCTTGAAATTGAATGTCTGTTTCTTTCCCCAGATTTTGGGAGATTCTCGGGTATAATTTGATCAAACACCGCTTCAGGACCTTTTTCTGTTTCTTCTTCAGGAATTCCTATGATATAGATATTGTTCCGTTTGATTGTATTACTCAGGTCTCGAATTATCCTTTTGTGCTGCTGTATCATTTCTCCATCTTTTTCTTGGTTTTGTCTTTTGCTATAACTGTGTTTTCTAATTCACCTATTCTCTCTGCCTCTTCAGTCACTGATGTGGCCATCTCCATTTTATTATGTACCTATTTATAGGCTTTTTTTTAACTCATTGCAGCTATTTTGAAGGTCCCTAGTCATTGTATCAGTGGCTTCTCTGATGCTTTCTTCTAGCCCAGTGATTAATTTTATGACAATTGTTCTAAATACTTGATCAGTTATGTTGCTTGTGTCTGTTTTGTGCAGTTCTATGGCTGTGATTTCTTCCTGGAATTTCTTTAGGAGAGTTCTTTTGTTTCATCATTTTGGTTAGCTTTCGGTGTTTGGTATGTTTTAACAGCTCATTGTGTGCTGTGCACCTGTTAGTATTGCTCTGTTAAAGGATGCTTTTTTAATGTCCAGGGCCTGTTGTTTCAGGAGATGTTTTTTTAATGGTGTCTCTCAGTTTCTCTTGTTGTGCCTTTGATTATTTTATTTACCTACTCAGTGATATTTGGGACTCTCCATTGTGCATACTTAGGCTTGCTTCTTGCGGTAGCCCTGGAAAGGAAAACAGACAAACACACAGGGAACAAAAACATGCAAATGCACAGACAAATCAATCAAACAAACAAACGAAAAGGGGAAAGGAAGAAAATGAGAGTAAAGAGAAGAAAAGAAAGGAAAAAATAATGGGGGCCAGAGACAACAAAGGAAAAGGGACAGTTTAAAAGCATATAACTAGCTGAGGGGAGACATAAGGATGCGATAACGGAGAATATATCTGGATGGCAAGAGAAAAAAGAGGAAGAAAAAGAAAAAGAGGAAAATAAAAATAATGTAAAAAAAGTAAAAAATAAAAAATAAAAATTATGGGGTGCCTGGGTGGCTCAGTCGGTTAAACCTCTGACTTTGGCTCAGGTCAGACCTCACATTCGTGGGTTCGAGCCCCGTGTTGGGCTCTGTGCTGACAGCTAGCTCAGAGCCTGGAGCCTGCTTCTGGTTCTGTGTCTCCCTCTCTCTCTGCCCCTCCCCCTCTCATACTCTGTCTCTCTCTGTATCAAAAATAAATAAAACATTTAAAAATAAATAAATAAAAATAAAAATTACAAAAATACAAAAAAGCAGCATTTCCCCCTAGCTGACAGTCATGGTTTGGTGTAGGTAGGTCTAGGGGGCTGCTCTTGGAAGCCCGCCTTTGTGGTTGTGGGGAGAAGTTCCAGCTCTGCTGGAACTAAGCACTGCCAGCCACGTTTATGAGTGCAATCTCCCTGTGCCGCAGGTGAGCCAAGCTGTATTTTCGAGGCCTGCCTCGCTTCGAAATCCTAGGCCATGCACTTTTATGCTACCACAGATGAGCTGTACTCGCTTTGGCAGCTGGCTTCTTAGTCAGGAGCTCATAGGGGGAGGGAACGGTTTCTCCTGGTGCTGGCCAGGATCAGTGCTGTTGCGGCAGGAGACAAGGTGCACATCTGCAAGCGCTGCTGGCGCCAACTCCCTGCTGGGATCATGTAGAAGTGGGGGGATGTTTTTCCTGGTGCCACCCGGGGATTCGCACTGCTGCTGCTGGGGACCCGGTGCGCTCCCGCAGGCCACTTCCCATTCTCGATCTCCCAGGGGGAGGGAGCTAGGGTTTGTATTTAGTTTTTTTGTTTGTTTTGGTTTTGGTTTTTCTTGGTGCTGTCCGGGGTCAAGCCTGATGCCACCCAGCCCAAGGAAGGATTCCCCAGGTATACGGGACGGATTTCTCTCTGGGAGCCCAGTGGTTATATATGGGGTGAGAGTTTTTTCTTTCCATCCCAGGTTAAGTTTTTTATCTCTTCCTTAGAGACAGTACTATAACTGTGTTCAGTTTCTCTTTCTCTTCCTTCTGTCTCTCTGGGGCTCCACGCACTTTCCCTATATTGGGCTGGGGCTCCCACCTCCCCTGCCCTTCTCGGACTGGCCCATTTTCCAATCTCCCCAGTTGGCACTCACTCATTCAGACATCTTTGAAGTTGTCTTCTTTCTGAAGTCTGTATTTTCTCCTCCCACTCTTGCAGATGAGAGTAATGTCCTTCTCAGTTCGATAGATGGGGTAGATGAAGTTTATAGAGCTCCCTACTTTGATGTTTCTCTTTAGCTGTTGAGAAACCACCATGTTCAGTGAATGTATCTGCACAATCATTACCCTATGTTATTGATCTGGGAAGTTGAGAATGAGAACGGATATGGGTAATGAAGAATGGTGAAGTCCAACAATGGTTAAGAGATTATATACTGTAATGAGTGGTGGTGATGATAGAAGAGGGAGATTGAAATACAGTAAATGGACAATTCCTCATGGCATGATAGGCATATTGAGAATCAGTGATTAAACTGAATGCCGTAGATTCATTATGCAAAACAACGTAGATAGTATATAATTCATTTTGCTGAGTGGAAGTGAAAGGCATAGATGTAACATGATACTTAGCATCATTTTTATAAACTATAGCGATGTTATTTTTTGTAGCATCTGTAAAAAATGTGGGACCATTAAAAGAAGTAGTACTAAGGATGTTTTGAAACCACCAGAAGTGCTGTTTAAAAAATGAAAGTAAGGGATTAGCAGGTATGGGTATCAAGAATGAGTAAAGAGAGAGGCAATAACGGATCTATTTGAAAGGGGAAAACTGACTCTAATTTTTCCAACACCAAATGTAATTCTTTCATAGCATTAAAGGACAAGGTTTGAGGACTATCAAGTTCAGGAGAATCTTGTAATGTTTGAAAAAGATGAGTTAATTGATAGTTGAGAATACTCAAGATGGGGTGGGGCCAATTAACATTTCCCAATAATCTCTGAAAATCACGAGGTTCATAATGTTGTTGCCTTAATTGAATTAGCTGAGGTCGGACTGTTTGGGTTATCTGATACCCTGAATACTTACAAGGAGTTTGTGTTTGTATCTTTCAGGTGCAGTAACAAGGCCTGCATGTCTCAAATGTGACCCAGCTAAAGAGAGGGCTTGTTGAGTAATTTCGGGGTTGCTTCCTACAAACAGGATGTCGCCCATATAATGGATAGTATATAGAGTAGGAAATTGAGTTCTAACGGGAAGCAAAACCTGATGCACAAGCACGTGACACATAGTTGGAAAACTCATACCTTGAGGAAGGACTTTCCAATGAAAGTGCTCTTTAAGAGCTTTATTATTAATAGAAGGCAAAGAAAAGGCAAAACGTTGCCAGTCATCTGGGTGCAAAGGAATGGTGTAAAAACAATCTTTGAGATCAATGATAATAAGATACTAATCTTTGGGTATTATGGTAGGTCCGGGAAGTCCGGGTTGTAATGCATCCAGGGGGGTCATAGTATCATTCACTGTTACTTAAATCAATAAGAAGTCGTCATTTCCTGGATTTCTTTTTATGGCAAAAATAGGAGAATTCTATGTAGTTATGGTTGTGACATATAATACGTTAAATAGACTATTAATTAATGACCTTATACAAAAACATTTAAATTTTAGGAATTGCATATGTATTTTGGGCAATTGCAGTATTTACCCATGTAACATAACCTAAGGTTTACCATTATAGACAGTGCTTTTCTAAGCAATTTAGCATTTTAAATAAAAGGGCTCAATTGGTTAAAAGACCTTTTGCCATTTAAAGCTGGAAGATTTTAACATCTTAGGAAATTATTAAGTATACCCTAAATAGAATTATAGATTATTATAAATCTTAAAACATTGTTTTTATCCAAAGTGGCAATAAAAGATCTGAAAGGCAACTGTTTAGTATTATTAGTCATTAGCAAACTTAGCTCTTTCAATATCGAGAAGTTTTAGCTAAGCAATCAAAGACCTGATAGAGATGAAACCTAAAGCTCTGGGTTGTTTGTTTGTTTGGCTGAAAGAGAGAACTTTCATTTACATTGTTGTACTAAGTTTTTTGAACAGAGAAAAGCAGAGTTTTAACTTTATACTAGTATATTTTAAAATTTTTACTTATTTTCATTTTAGTCTATTTTGAGCATATATAAAACTCCCTTTTAAAGATGTTCCATTATGAACCTTTTTATAACTGCTTTTTATTTTAAATTTTGTTTTAAAACCATTTCTTTTTAAACAATATGTCTTATTCAAGATAAAATTACTTTTTTTGTCTTCAACAAAAATGTATTTTCATTTTTCATATCTTTTTACATATTTCCCACTTTTTTACATATAGGGTTACTTTTCTATTTTCCATAGAATGTTTAGAAATAAGACCAAAAACAATGACAATCACAACAGGACAAAACAGGTCTATAAAACAAGTTTATTGAAGGGTGTGCCCGACCCTTCGGGAAGTAGTGTTGCGTCCGACCTTCCATGTAATCCCCCAGGTAGAAGCACATGTGCATTGAACATTCAGATGATAAACTGATTTACTTCCAGAGGTTTAGACAGGTAAATCACATAGATTATGGAAGCTGTTTTTTTATTTTTTTATTTTTTTAATAGTTTGTCAAATCTGTTTCCATACAACTCCCAGTGCTCTTCCCCACAAGTGCCCTCCTCCATCACCACCACCTCTTTTTCACCTCCCCCTTCCCCTTCAGTTCCTTTGAGTATTCAATAGTCTCTCAAGTTTTGCATCCCTCTCTCTCCCCAACTCTCTTTCCCTCTTCCCCTCCCCATGGACCTCCACTAGGTCTCCTGTTCTCCTGTTAGACTTATGAGTGCAAACATAGGGTATCTGTCCTTCTCCGCCTGATATTTTGCTTAGCATGACACCCTTGAGGTCCATCCACTTTACTACAAGTGGCCATATTTCATTCTTTCTCATTGCCATGTAATACTCCATTGTATATATATACCACATCTTCTTGATCCATTCATCAGGTGATGGACATTTAGGCTCTTCACATGACTTGGCTATTGTTGACAGTGCTGCGATGAACATTGGGGTACATGTGCCCCTATGCATCAGCACTTCTGTATCTCTTGGGGAAATCCCTAGCAGTGCTATTGCTGGATCATAAGGGAGTTCTATGGATAGTTTTTGAGGAACCTCCATACTGTAGAGTAGCTGCACCAGTTTACATTCCCACCAACAGTGCAGGAGGGTGCCCGTCTCTCCACACCCTCGCCAGCATCTATCGTCTCTTGATTTGTTCATTTTAGCCACTCTGACTGGTGTGAGGTGGTATCTCAATGTGGCTTTGATTTGTGTTTCCCTGATGATGAGTGATGCTGAGCATTGCTTCATGTGTCTGTTGGCCATCTGGATGTCCTCCTTGGAGAAGTGTCTGTTTATGTCTTCTGCCCATTTCTTCACTGGGTTATTTGTTTTTTGGGTGTGGAGTTTGATGAGTTCTTGTAGATTTTGGATAGTAGTTCTTTATCTGATATGTCATTTGCAACTATCTTTTCCCATTCTGTCGGTTGCCTATTAGTTTTTTTGATTGTTTCCTTTGCCTTGCAGAAGCTTTTTATCTTGACGAGGTCCCAGTAGTTCATTTTTGCTTTCATTTCCCTTGCCTTTGGGGATGCGTCGAGTAGGAAATTGTTACGGTCGAGGTCAGGGAGGTTTTTTCCTACTTTCTCCTCGAGGGTTTTGATGGTTTCCTGTCTCACATTCAGGTCCTTCAGCCATTTTGAGTTAATTTTTGTGTATGGTGTCAGAAAGTGGTCTAGTTTCATTCTTCTGCCTGTTGCTGTCCAGTTCTCCCAGCACCACCTGCTAAAGAGGCAGTCTTTTTTCCATCGGATACTGTTTTCTGCTTTGTCAAAAATTAATTGGCCATACATTTGTGGGTCCAGTTCTGGGTTCTCTATTCTATTCCATTGGTCTATGTGTCTATTTTTGTGCCATGGAAGCTGTTTTTAGAGTGGTAGGAAAGACAAATGTGTCTTCTTGGCTTCCAAGACCTAGATGTTTACGAAAGTGTATTTTATTCCTTGACCTTGAGGGCAGGAGGAGGAGGCAATAAGGCATTAAGGATAGTATGGAACCAGTTATGTGGATTATACCCAAGTTGGTGAAGAAATAGGAAGGGGGACTGTGGGCTTAAATATAGTGCTAGAGTTGCCTCCAGTGGAATTTAAAGCTTTCTTTACAAGAGTTCATATGAGAAGGACTTTAAGTGGTGCCTTTTGGGGCCCCAAGAGGCATAACATTGTTTGATTTTTATCTCTTACCTTATTCCAAGTTTCTACATTAATAGTTCCTTCCTCTGAGAACCATGGACTATTTTGGGACAACGAAGTGTGGCAAAGTATCTGCCAATCATAAGGCATCAAACTATTACCATGTTTAACATATGCAGTCAGTATTGGTTTACAGTAAGGAGAGTGAGCACCATGTATAGTAATAGCCTTTTTTAAAGTGGCTAAAGTTTTTTATTCCATTCCCATATAATAGGGCTTGTCTATTGAAATATAGCCTGGCTGTTGTACAGTGTGGTACAATGCAGGAAAAGCAAAAGTAGTACCTATAGACTGGGTTTTTGCAAAGTAATGAAACAAATGCTGAGCGTTGAGAAGAAGTTAGCATAGCTGTTTTTAACTGCTCTACGAGGGCTTCCACTTGGTTGTCCTCCAAAGAATTCTGATTATTCTCATCTATGCCTTGAATACTCTTACTTTTGGCCTACATTTGATCAGGAAATGGCGACAGTAGGGGAGGACTAACCAACTTGTTTTTTCTCGGTATTGTATGAGATTGCTCCAAGATACCTTGGTGCTCTATCGATTGCCTTTTTTTATATTTATGAAGAGAAGCCACCGCAGCATCAAAAAGAGATGTTCCCCCTGCTGGAAAGGGGCCTAAGACAGCTCTAAGTAAAGGCCCATACCGGCCAAAAGTCATACAAAATGTTTTCCCTTTTTTGCCATGTTCCTTCCTCATTACATTCTACATGTTCCCATGTTCCCTCATCTAGGGTCCCCTCATTAGGGAACCAGGGATTGTGCTAGTGCACCATCTCTATGCATTCTCCTAAGCCAGAGCAGGTGATAGGTACCCCAGCAGCGTGAAACAAATGATGTAGTAAAGAAACGAAAGTCCCACATTTGTCGTGGGTTTGCCCCATACCGGGGGTTGTGTCAGACTTACCACCAAGGCTTTTGTTGTTCCATGTTTCCAGGTCCCTGTTTGGGCACCACTTGTGGTAGAATATCCCTCGTGAGGAAGGGGTCCTGGGGAGATGACAAGCGACACAAAGACCGTTTTCAAAGGCCAACGGCCAATGGAAACACCGTTTTCACATAGCTGATGGCTGAGGGAATGCTCCCGCTGTTTCCAGCGTCCCAGGAAACGCATACATCTCCAGAATCTGATGGCTAATCGAGACAGACGCTTCTCAATGGAAGCGTGAACAGTCCCGGAAAGCAAGGGCACTGTGGACTTCCCTGAAAGAGATGGAGATGGACCAAGAGCTGATGGCTAATGGCAAACTTTATTAGGAACAGCACCTACATAGCAAGCCTGGAGAGCATTGTAGACGTTTAGTGAGCAGTAAATGTTTAACCAGAACAATAGAGACACTTACAGAGACAGTTCCTGCAGAGCAGGAACAGCTTGCAACTGTGTTTGGGTATATGTCTGGTGTTATTGCTTCTTGTCGCATTTGGCTGATGCCCAGGAAGGATCTGTCCTGCACATCATCCTGGGACTTCATCAAGTCTCTTGTTCCCAGCGTTCTGGGAGCAGAAGTCTGATAAGCCTGTTTCATACACAAGGGCAGTGCTTGAGAACTAAGGTACAATATCCTATTTCCCAACACTGTACCATTTCCTTTAGGACAACCTCAGTAATTCCTGGTGTGGGTGAAGTAATGAAGTAATGGGAAGACCATTTATGTCGTTTGCCAGAACTGTGTGAGGTCTCTGACGGCAGCACTGCAGTACTTGTTAGGCTCCAGGTGAAGGCGGGGTCCTAACAAGGCAGCCACCCAAGGGATGGTGTTCTCTTGACTTATGAGCACTCAGCCGGTGAAGTTAGTGGGTTTCTTAAAACAAACAAACAAACAAAAAAAACTTAACCTGCAGTGTCCCAACCCTATAACTTCAAAGTCAATGTCATTAAGGAAAATATTTTAACATGAAAGTAACTTCAACCACATTGTAATACAAGCCCTCATCTCTCTCTCCTCCCTGTGTTGAGTGCGACACCTGGTGGCTGCGAATGAATGCCGGTCTCCTCTCTCAGCGGAGCCCAATCTTGTGTCCTCCTTGCCTAAAATTTGACTCTAAAATGGACTTTTCTGTGTTTTTATTTCTCAAGTTTTATAGTTTTACACATGCATGACAAAATGTGACTCCTCATCAGAAATGGCCATTGATTTTTTTTCCCTATAAATGGCCAGATAGTAAATGCTTTAGTCTTTGTAAGCCTAGCTGCTTCTGTGCGACCACACCATCCTGACCTGGTTGGATCAGTTGTGTGTAAAGAAATGGCGTCACTGACTTCCAGTGAAACCAGCTGCCGTGGTCTTGGACCTAACCAGAACCAGGCCCTCTTGGATCTGCATGTCCTAGGTTCTCCTCCCACAGACCCTCCCCGCACCCCATCTCTGTGACCTCCTGAGGAGCCACTTTCTAGATAGGAAGGGGAAACTTCAAGAACATGTTTGACCACCTGACTAACCTCTGTGGGCTCACCAGCCCCAGGCTGGGCTGGGGGAGGATCGTTTGGAAAGGCTCGTCCTCAGGCATGAGTTGGAGCCTCTGAAGCCCACAGACCTTGGGGGGCCCCTCTGGCATCCCCCAGGTGCCCCAGCTTGTGCCTGAGCCTCTTCCCTGCAGCCACTAGGCAGCTTCTTAACCACTCTGGAGCCCTGTCCCAAGTTGTGGACCAGATAGAAACAGTAAAGTTTTTTGCAGCAAACAAACAGAAACAAAAATCAGATGGTGGAGTGACATGAAAATATCCACAAAAGCAGCTGAGGAGCTTGCAAACATTGTCAGAATCAACTTTTGCAGAATCTGCAACAAATTAAAAAATTAAAGCCAGTGGAAGACTTCTTGTAGCACGAAGATGCCACTTTGCATATGAGACAGAGAGCACTGTGGGGCATTTAATTGCCTCCCTGTTGTCGCAGCGTCGTGGCCTGGG
>PJEM01019913.1:0-14725 GCA_004023845.1 Helogale parvula
GTGGAAGGTGGGGTTATTGTAGCAGTTTGTTTCTGCACATGGATCTTGGCACTGACTCCACACCTCTGGTCATCAAGGGGGGTCTCCCTTGCCGGGAGCGCCTTCACCAAGGGACATTTATGTTCTGCTTTTAGGCAAAAGGACAGAGAGCCCTTCCTGTTTGCTCTTTCTCCATTGTTTTCAGCTCAAAATCCTACTTATGCTAAACTGACATATTTTGGGGTGGCAAATGTTCGTGTTTGTTAAGCCTGAGATCCCAGAATTAACGAGCGGGCTCGCGTCTAAAAGGAAATAGACCCAGAAGCAAAAGCAACAGTCTGTTTCCGCCTGGTTTCGAACCAGGGACCTTTCGCGTGTTAGGCGAACGTGATAACCACTACACTACGGAAACCCTTGAAGCCCAAATTGGTAATGTAAGTAGTTCTTGATGTCTCCAGGTCTCCCCCCCTCCCAGAGGAATATCTACAAATTTAACACTACCCCATCCCAGTAGAACTGCGTCCACCAAACATATCTACCTTAATGTACAAAGAAGCCTGTTTAGCCAAAAAATTGGAAACTACCCCAGTGCCCTTAAAGGCTTTCTAGAGAAAATGCCCCTTGATCCAAGACTTCATAGATAAAAAGAATAAAGTATGATGCAGAGACGTTAAAAAAGGGGTCTTGTTATTTGGAACTCAGTAGAGTGCAGATGACCTTGGGAGGCGAGGAATCATGGGGGAGGGCCGGGAATGGGTGGCTGAGGGGGAAGGCCAGGAGTGGGGGTGGGGCATCTCCAAGGATTTGAAGCAGGGCATGGAAAGAAATGAGATTAAATACAAATATATGGGCCAGATCAGGGAAAAGAAGGTAAGTGCCTTCCACAGAGGGGAAGGTATAACTTAATCTGAATATGAGGAGAGAGGTTGGAGACTAAGCTTTAATTTTTGGAGTGTAGATGGCATCAGTGAAGATAGCTTAAAAAACATCAAGGTGTCATTTACACAATGAAAATGCTTTAATCTTAAGGATACAGCTCAATGAAAAAATAAAAGTCACATCACCTCATTGACTCAAGAAGCCAAGCAAATGACAGCCAGGATAATCACAAGGAAAATTCTAACCACCTAAATCATATTGAAATGCTTGAAACCCGAAGATTTAAAAAATCTTAAAAAGCAGCTGGAGAGGAGATAATATATCTTAGGTCAAACAAAGGTTAACTGGAACAATAAATATTGATTCAAAGAAAGATAGAAAAAGAGGAACAATTAAAAAAAAGGGAGACAAATGGAAAACACATTCCTTGATGATGAACTTAAACCCAAATATAAATAATCGCGTTTCATGTAAGTGGGATAAACACGTAATGAAAAGGCAGAGCTCGGCAGGCAGAATAGTCAAAGAAAGAAAAGCAGGAGCCAGCTGCACCCTGCTTACAAGAGACCCACAAGGCGTATAATGATGACAGGTGGCAGGTAGAGGGTGAGGACGCTGCGCCTTGAAATCACTAGGCATCGGAAAGCTGGTGTGGCTCTATCAGTACCAGACAGCGTAGACCTGCAGATAAAAAGCAAGACCAAGGATAAAGAGAAACACTCGAAAACAATGAAATGATCGGTTCACCAAAAGACTTATTGATTCTTATATGAAGCAAAACTGAGAAAATTAAAATAAGAAAAAGAACAACCACAACCATGGTGATTTTCAAGGCCCCTTTGAGCAAATGATGAGAAGCTAAACGGAAAGGGGGGATACGTAGGATATAGAAGATTTGGACTGTGGCTAGTAACTTATGAACTTGACCTAACTGGCACCTTTAAGAAAATAGGAGTACCCCTGGCTTAGATGCCGCCGCGGTGAGAAGCCAGGAGAAGCGGGACGTACCAGCGGCCGGACCCGGCGGAGCCGCCGGCCGCTCCGTGGGGACGCGTCCCGGCAGGTGCGTCCGGCCGCGCGGGGAAGGGCGCGCCTGCTCCGAGGTTTCCCGCCTTCCTCCGGAGTCGCCCGACCTGGGCCTCGGCTCCTCCTTCGGTTTTGGGCCCGGAGCTGCGCCAGGGCGGGAGGACACCCCCTGCCTCCCTCTTCCCCCGGGCTGGGTCCGCGGCGGCCACCCCGCGCTCGGGCGCCACCACGCGTCCCGGGAGCCAAACTGCAGCTCCGGCTCGGCGACTCTAAGCCGCGGGCTCGGCGCCGCATGCCGCAGGGTGCTGGCCCCCGGTCTCCAGAGTCCGGGCAGAGGCGGCCTGTCCCGACGGTCCCCGGAAGCGCCGGGCCACCTGGATCCCGCTCCCGGACATCGGCCTGAATCGTCTCGGGTTTTCCCAAAGATCCCTCGAGGCCGAATATGGAGCTTTTCCCTTTCCTTCTCCCCTGCCCACCCTCCAGACGTGAAGGACGCGAGGAATAGGAACGATACTCTGTGCTTCCGGAGACAGAGCGCGAGGAAGCAATGCTGTTTGATTGCCATTCACTATTGGAAGAAGAGTCTTTGTGTCTTAGTCGTTTAGCTCAGTTGGCTAGGGTGCGGTGCTAATGACACCAAGGTCGGAGGTTCGATCCCCTTATGGGTTAAGCCTGTAGCTTTTGCGTCACACGCGGCCTGCCCAGGCCTTTGGGTGCGGGCTTTGCTTGGTGAACCTGTCTCCGAACTTCTTTGCTGTGGGTGCTGACCGCTCAGGTGGGCTCGGCCCCCTCCCCTGTCTAGGCCCTTTGCGCCTCTCTAATGGGGGCGACGTGGCCGCAGAGACCAGGCACAGCAGACAGGTTTTGTTTTCCTGTGACGAACCCTTTTGGAAGGGGAAAAACCTGAATTTTGTTTCCTCTGAAAACCAGATGTGTAATCACCCACTTGCTGTGCGTCATTCTGCATTCCCCGCTTCAGTCTGAGACAAAACAGGACTAAAAGAATGAGAAAGAAAATTCCTCCAAAACTCTCATAGTAAGAATTGACAAAGATCTTGTTTCAGGCACTCTCACATTTATTCTAACATGAAAGGATTACATAACTTGAAACGTTATTTGAAGTTTCTTGCTTTGCGTTAATAATGCATACATAGATGATGTTTGGAAAAAAAGAAACTTTAAAAAGAGAAACGCAAAGGTTTCCCTTCCATCAGTATTCTTTGTCAGCCCGCTTCTCACCATCGCCTCCTGGAGGTAAACTCTGTCCTTAATTTTCCTTCATTTATCTTTACTGGTTTTCATAGATTTAACTATTTATGTTTATTATCATTGCATTATTTATCCATTGTTCTGCCTTTGCACTTTTCTCTTAGTTTGTCTTGAGTATTTCTAATTGAATTTCCACTTTGTACAAGTGGGGGGGGGGGCGTATTTTCAAATGATTTGGTTCTGCCAGCCAGGAGTTGAATCTAGAAATTTCTCAACATTATACAAAGTGTGCGGTTTTTCGACCCAGGTACTGGAAATGAATTGCTTAATTTTCTGTAATGTGAACAAAACACTTTCTTTCTCAGGCCATATGACAGTTAGAGACTTGCAAAGGCATTCATTCCTGGCTGCTCAATAATGGAACAGAATTACAATTTTGACAAATGTTTACTGATCTCTCATTCTTCAGTTCTTCTTCATGAAAAGATGTGAAGGAATTATGAAGAGACAAACTGGAGTCCAAAAGACTGTGCACATGACTCTTTAAAAACCACACTGTGACTAACTCTCATGTGGTTCAGGGGGGGAAATGGGTACATATGAAGACAAGGGGCCAATGTAGACAATGTGTTCCCAATTGGAAAACTGGATGAAGAAATCACACCTCATAAGTTTGTTGTTATGTTTCAATATACTAATTCTTTTAAAACACATAAATAGTGCTTGGTACATAATAACTGTTATATAAGATTTTAGTTACAACTGTTATTTTAAAATATAAGATACTGAAAAACTGGAGTTGAATTATACTGTAGCCGCTCTGGGATCGACCCCAAATTGCCCATCCATTTTCCTCCTGTAACACCGAGTAGGGTCAGAAAAATTTTGCCTTCTTTCCTTCTAGGTTCTTTGGCTGGCCTAGCAATTAAATAGAGATAAGACTGAGTCACAGGAGAAAAAAGAATTTAATTTTATACATGTGAGAACCCCATAAAAAACTGAAACTCAAAAATGTGACCAAAGCAGGAAGCTTTCCTACCTTGTAGACAAAGAAACAATAAATTTGTGAAGAGTTGACAGGACTGAGGGGTTTGGACTTGGGGTGGTTCACGGTAGAGAAGTAACCGGGTTTATTTGTACGGGCTTCTGAAACAGAGTCTTGTAGACCCTGAATCCCAGTCTCTGGTGTTATGGATGTCCTCTACCCTTCTGGTGCTCAACAGGGACCTTTCACTTGGGAGACTTTGTTCCTGATTTGGGGGGGGGAGGGAGCTGGGCAAAGGAGGGTCAGAGTGTCCTTCATGCATGAACTGTTTCTCAAACACCTTTAACTCAAAATAACCAATACGTTAAAATGACGTTCTTTGGGGTGTCATATTCTGCTCCCCTTCAACCACATTCACTTCCAAATTCACTTTATGTTCTTTCCTACCTTTCCTAAAAATCGCTGATTGTTTCGTCTCGGATCTGCCTTCCTTGTTGGCTCACACAAGGTTCCATCCATCACTATTTCCTGGGTTCATTTTAAAACTTGTCCATGTTATGGTTTTTCCTAGCTCAGGCACGTTATCATGGTCCCGTGTCTCTTGTTTATCACTGGCATTTGATTTCCATGATTTTCTTGTGGAAAGAAGCTTTTAATTTTGCTCACTATAGGGCCCCTACATGTAGGTCATTAAACTTTGGGGTTTCTCCTCCTGTTGATCTGTCTCATGCAAATTTAACTCTTAGTACAGCTAGAAGGAACTCGAAGGGTAGAGGAAATTCAAAAGCTCTAATGATTGGGGAAATTCCTTGAAATGACCTTTGTTCTGTCACCCTAATTACAACAACACAGGGAGGAATTGTATGCCAGCCGCCGCCTGAAGGCCTGACCAGCTTCATCCCCAGGACCCAGACTGACAGATGCTTAGGTCCATTTTCACCCGGTGAAGCCCCAGAGTTTAACCCGGTGAACAGGTCAAGATCGAATCCATCGCGAGTAAGTGGCAGAACCACGGGTTTGAATTTATGGTCGAATGACATCAAAGCTTGTGGGTTTTTTTTTTTTTTTACTGTTCAGCCAATGGGGTGTTTCTATATATATTAGTTAAATGTTTATTACAAAATTTTTAATGTTATTGCTGAGAGACAGAGCATGTGTGGAGGAGGGGCAGAGAGAGAGGGAGACAGAATCAGAAGCAGCTCCAGGTTCTGGGCTGTCATCACAGAGCCTGACGGGGGAGGGGATTGAACCCAGGAACTGTGAGATCATGACCTGAGCCGATTCATGACTTGAGCCAGGTTGGATGCTCAACCGACTGAGCCACCCACGCACCCCTTATATATTTGTTTTTGAAAACCTAATATATTCATGTGTTTCAAAATGAAAACAATCAAGAAGCTAGACAGTAAAGTCTCCTGCCCTCCCTCCCACCCCCCCTCCCTTCTGCCCCACAGCTAACAGGGAACCATTTTTGTTGGTGTTTTCAGCCATCTCCCCAGAATTCCTTTGTGGAAATAAAAGCACATACAAACATATGTTCTTATTTTCACTCTTTCTTACATGCCACCGACGGCATACGACACTCACTTTTTCCCACTTATCATTATATCATAGAGATTTCTGTATTAGTAATAGAAAGTTTATTTATGAATAAACTATTATGAGAAGGTATCAGGAATATATTTTGGTCTTCACCCATGGTTCTTGGCTCATAGCTCCCCAAACCTTTGTCATTTCCTAAGAGACTCCAGTAGGAGCGGCATCTTTTGTTACAATATTTGGGGATACACTTGTTACATTTGGCTTCTAAAATAGCTTTAGAGTGATAACCTAAGCATGACTTTTTTTGAGTGACTTGTCTGGAAAGCTCTCGAAACTGATTTGAGACTAGTGTATTGGAAATGTCAGCTCTGCCCCAACCTCCAGGAAGGGAACGGGGCTGGAAGCTGAAGTAGTCACCAGTGGCCGAGGCCTGAAGGCTTGTGCTGTTTTCTATCCAAATGCCTTTCTCTTTTGGTCTCCTCCACTATGGTGGCCAGAGAGCCAGAAATTCTCTCCTTCCCCAGCTCCCTCCCAGCTGGGGGGGCTGGGGTGTGACCTGGGTCTCAGCTTTGAGATTCCAGTGAAAATCACTCCTGAGGGGCTTCTAGAAACATTCCTTTAAAGGGAGCAACTTCTCTAAAGACAGTGACGTCTTCATCAAAGGCAGAGGGTGACTTGGCCAGCACGCTCTGTCACCTCCTTTCCCTGTACTTTGCTCTCTGTCTGGATTGCGGACAGGATTCTGGGAGGAACAGAAGCCAGCCTGGGGGCGTGATGACAGAGCCACAGGACAATGACGGTTAAGGAAGAAGACAGAAGGTGACACTGGTGACCAGCAGTGCTGGCCCTGCGTGATAAACCTCAGGACCTGTTAAATGACCAACTTAATCCAGAAGAATGGAGGCTTTTCTCCTGTAGCAGATGCCATCCTATGCGGGGGGGGGGGGGGGGGGGGGGGGGGGGGGGGGGGGGGGGTTGGAGGTTGGAGGAGGTGAGTTAGCCTCTGCCCAGGCCTGGGACCTTCTCACCGTGTTCAGGCCCCGCCCCTGCAATCCTCATAAGGATCTCAAGAGATAGATCAAGCCTGGTCCCCGAGACCACTGCACTGGTATTACCTGTAAACCTGTGGGAAATGCAAATTTGGATATCTGACCCCAGACCTTCTGAATCAGGCTCTGGGAACAAGGGCCCAGCAATCTGATTTCACAAGCCTCCAGGTGATTCTGATGCATCCTGAAGTTTGCCAAATCGCTCTCTGTAGATAGGGTACTGTCCTGATTTTATTATAAGTAGACTGAGCTTGGCCAGTGTCCTACAGCTAGAAAGACTAACCACCGAGCGGGTCCATAATGACTGCACTACATCCCATCTTAAGGACGCCTATTCTGGAGAAGTGGTCCCCAGAATTTGAAAGCGTTCCCCTTTGAAAGGTGGTGCACCCCCTCACACAGTGTTATATTGGCGCATAAAATTCCACATCATAAGTGTAAATAATGGTAAAGAATATGATTGCCAGTACATTGTAAATTGTGACATTTAAAATGTGTTCCAACATTATCCTAAATTTTTCTGGTGGGATCTAAATACCCTAGTGATGGTTATTTTAAATGGTTTTCAAACATTTGTTTAGTGATTTATTTTAGTGTATTTCTTTTGACAGCACACTCGGGGGAGGGGAGAGAGGAGAGAGAATCCCAAGTGCTCCACCCTCTGAGCACAAGACTGACTTGGGCTGATCCCATGAGCCTTGAGATCCTGACCTGAGAGGAATTCAGAGTCGGACGCCTGACCAACTGAGCTACCCAGGCGCCCCAACTATCACCCATGAGGGAAATAATTTTCTTTAACATTTGAAATTTTATACCCTTCTCTTCTGTGCCTGAACTTCTATTTTCATTCTCCAGCCCACAAAATAAACGCTATTGTAACGTGGCTATTTTTGGTCTACCCTGTCTTACTTCTCTGCAACAAAAAGTATAAACAGTGAACTTAATGTTTTAAAAAAGTTCCATTGACATAATAGCTTTAAGAGGTCATTTGTTTTCTGTATAATTTTTATTAGTGTAAAATCAAACCATTGTGAATGTATTATATATCTGGTTAAGTTAATAAAGTAATATTGAGTTGCAAATTCACTCTTAAGGAGACGGATGTGGCTAAGATTTTCTAATTAATGCATGCATCTGTGGACAACTATTCTTCGTTGCAAGAACGAGACAAGTTCAATATCAATTTTATGTCTATTTCATATCGTAGCTATGAGAGAGTATATTACATCAGTTTTCACAAATCAGTAGGTGGGAATTCAAGGAGTGTGAACTAGGAATGCTGTTCTGATTTTTCTGCCACGTGTATTACACGCCCAAATCCCGTTATCCATCAGAAGAATGTTTTTGTCACTTGTCCCTGACAGCTGGGTTAGAACCTCCTCACGTTGTGCAAAGCGAGTGTAGTAGAAACCATTTTGTTCCAAGGCCGGTGACGCTCACTTGCTTACTGATACCGTTATTTCAGAGTCCTTTTGTGAGATGCTTTGAGGAGGCTGTGCCTCTTGGGTCAGAGTGAAGGGTGTGACTCAGGATGGCCGGGCTGAGAGGGCTTGTGAGGAAAGGCCCTGTGGGAAAGCAGCAGGCTTCGGGCAGATCTGTCAAACCCGAGTCCACGTGGAAGGCCAAGGTCAGCAAGTTGGTTCCCGTACAAGTGTGTGTCCACGTGTTCCCAGGGCGGCGCATACGCCCCGGGTTGAAAACTACAAGGAACTAAGAGATGGCTCTCAGAATCCTCACCGGCACGTTCTGCAGGATTGAAACAAGTAGATCACTGCAGGTTAGTCTCTTTCTGGGGAAGCAGGTGTATCCGCAAAAACACGGAGCCCACCTGCAAATCAGACTGAACTCCCGAGGTCAGTACACAGCTGAGAGGTGGTTATTTGAGTATCTTGGAGGCATCTGGAACCTTTTCTTCACTTTGTGTACCCCATTTCTTAACTTAATGTTATTTCTTAAGCTTCTGTACTAAAAGATAATAACTATTACATTCTGAAGAGTGAAGATCAATAAATATTTCTTGGATGAATGTGTAATTTCTTGCTGCTTCCAAACCCCTACTTCAGGTATTTCTGAACACTACATTCCGTCACACAGAGTATTTTGTCCCTCAGAGGAAAAAAAAACTGGTCATAAGGATGTCAGTTTCTCCTTCTCCCTTCTAGTTCCAGGAAACCTACACTTGTTTTCCTTCCCTTCTCTGGAGGTGTAGGGGAAAGAGGTTTTCAGATCCAACTCCTTCCTGGTCGGATAAACTCCTCTGAAAAGAAGCCACACTTGTGCCATTTGCAAAATGGGAAATGTTATTTGTAAGCTAAGTACTGACGAAATAGAGATCTCCAAAATCTATGACATGAAAAATGGAGCTGCAGAATACTGCGTAAATATCTTCTCTTTTATGTAAAAGGTAAAATAAGACAATGTTCATAATTGCAAGTGTCAATAAAAAAAGGAAGACTGCATAAGAAACGGAGGTAAAGGTGTCAGTGAGTCCAGCAGAGACAGAGAAGGAGGGACCATAGATTTCGCAGGAACCTTCGAATAGTCTCTTATTTTTGAGCCAAGTGAATAGATTACTCATGCAAAAACTGTATATATATGTATACATATATACACACACATGTATGTATCCATATATAGAGAGAGCATTGTTTCTTAAATTCTATTGTGCTGAGGTTGGTATAAATTGTTCTTCCTTATTTTTTACTCAGGTTTTTGCTTACACTGAACTGGTGTGATGGTTAATTTGGGCCACGGGGTCCCCTGATACTTGGTCCAGCAAGTGTTTTCGGGTGGGTTTAACTTTTAAATCAGTAGACAGTAACCACATTGCCTTCCCTACAGTGGGTGGGCCTCAATCAATCAGTTGAAAGTCTGAGGTAAAATTGTGTGGCTCTCCCCTGAAGATGGAATTCCTCTTGCCAGACTGCCTGTGAGCTGGGCCTCAGGGTGTTCCGGGAAAACTGGCTCTTTCGAAGTAGCAAGCTTGCTGGCCTTTGTCCCGGAGCCACACGCTGGCTCTCCTGGCCTCCAGGCGAGCACCACAGAGCTGAAGATGCTCAGACTCCATCTACGTGGGAGCCACTATGTATCTTCCATCCTGTAGGTTCTGCTTCTCTGGGGGAGGCGGCTGCCTGGAAAGACAGGATGGTCCGGTGAGGTGGGGGGAGTGTGGCAGGCTCTACAGCTTCTGCACAAAGATGAAACCGACCCGGATAGCCTGATGTTTCTCCTTGAATGCCTTTCCTGTTGAAAATAAAAGCCACCTGAGGGTCTCTTCCTTTACCCAGAAAGCCTCAGTGGGAGGGAAGAAACTTAGTTGGTTTTTCCCTCAGGGTCGCACTCCCAATATCAAGATTCATGTTGCACAAAAAAGAAAAAAAATACACACACACACACACACACACACACACACACACACAAATAAAGGGATGAATTGGCAGCTATTAATTGCATGGTAGATGAGAAACTAGTATCTGTAAAGGCCTGATCGGGGCTCATACATCGTGGGGGGGCAGCTTGGAGGCCACCAGGTAACTCTGCCTGGAGAGACACGGGGGTGGGGGGGTGGTTGGGGCCGAGCAGAAATTCCCCAGCATCCTGATGATCAGGAGGAAATGGACCAAAATCAGGTGCCCGTACAACAGGTGTGGACCCTCCTGGCGGCAGACGGGGGTGTGGGATGGTCATTTCAGAGCAGCTGACTCCCTGGTGGGGAAATGTGATGGGAGAGAACTTGGGCAGCGACAGAACTGGATGGCGGGGTCCTTGGGCGCAACAGTCCGGACAACATTGCTAACCAAACGCCAAGAGACTGTTGTGTTTTGGGGTAAAATCTTTGCCATCTGGAGTCTCATTTCAGAAAAAAATAAGCCATCCACTTCCACTCATCCTCTCTCTGCCTCCTTCACAGAAAAGAAAAGAGCCAGCAGAACCTGCCGTGGTAGGAGCAGGCTTGCCTCTCTGCCCAAAGTTAGTCTTTCTCAAACGGACTCATTTCTGGCTGTGGAGACACAGAGGAAGTTCCTTCCTTCTGCCTGAGCAGGCCAGGAGCAAACATGAAGCTCAAGGCTCACATTGAAATTCAAGGCCGCTCAGGAAAATGGGCCACTGCGATGCCCCCAGGATCAGAGAACTTTCAAATGTGGAATCTCGGTGTTTGATCTCAGAGCATAGAAGCAACTTAAGTATCAGGACAAATTTTATCAGATCTTCAGTCTATGTCAGGGTTTCTGTTAAGGACAGCTACAAAAATAAATAAATAAATGAGTTTCTCCTTAGGGGAAAGATGACAAATCTACACAGACGCGTTAATTCAGGAGGCATTTACCATGAGGTAAAGGTCATTATCTTCATGTAACAAAGGGAGAAATCAAGGCTCTGTGAGTCTGTGGGCAAGCCAGAATTAGAACTCTGGTTGTCGAGTTCCAAAGCTCATGGGCTTTCAGATCTTCTGGTCCTGTGCACTTTAGAGAACAGAGTTTAGTATTTCTATGATTGGGGAGACTACGGACATTCAATAAAACAGTGTGGAGATTACTGGTAGTCCTCTGGAAATAAGGTAGAGTTAGATCATCCGTAGCTCACATATTAAAACACAGGGGAAAATCGGATACATCAAAGATCTAAATACAAAAAAGAAATCATGAACATTCTAGAAGAAATGACATTGCCTGTCACTCTCCTTGCTCTTGTGCAGGGGGGTGGGGTGGGAATGGGGGTGCAGGGAATACACATCTAAGTCAGACATTGAACCAGAAGGCTGGTCACTGTAGCGCACACAGTCCAAAGTATTGTCCCAAATTCCTGCGGAGTTCAAAGGCATACACGTGACTTACCTGGGACACAGCATAAGGCCTGGTGGACTCACGGTGGAAGAGTTCCTGCACATCCTAAGAGAAAGGAGGACAGGACATCATAAGTTCACGGAAGAGGAAGCCCAAGGGGTCCATCAATGGAAGAGTATGGCCAACAGAACTACCCAGAGGGAGGCAAGAGAGAGCTCCTGGAGGGGAGGGAGCGTGTTCGCATTTGAAAACACCCCCCTTCTGTGGGTGCCTGTTCAGCTGTGCTGCGGAGGGAGGAGGGGGGACCCGCCTGGCTGAGTGGGAGGTCCACCTGGCAGGTGGTTCTCCAGCGGGGGCCACAGGGCCAAGCCTCCAGGGCTCTATCTGCCTTGGAACGGAAAGGCCTGGAACATGAACAGCTTAGGAAGACTGAGGACTTGGGGAGGCGAGTGGGGTGGGAGTGGGGTGCGTTCCGGGCAAAAAAATGGTTCGCGCACATGCTTCAGCTTCAAACAGCGCAGGATGACGGATGATGCTGGAAACAGAAAAAGCAGACACAAGGTGGGCCCCACGTCGCTGCTAACATCCCCAGAAGGGCCCAGCCCAGGAAGCTCACCCTACCTGGGGTGGGGTTTGAACCCACACGGGAACATACCCATTGGATCTTAAGTCCAAGACCTTAACCACTCCGCCATCCCAGTGGCTGGGGCCATACCCCTGGCTATTATTTTTTATTAGAAGTAGGGTATTTGGGCTTTGCTGGAGGGAAAGTCCAGCTGATTCCTGACTGTGGTGAGCTGGGTGGGGATGAGAGGCGGGTCATCCCAGAGGAGAAAGCGCCCCACTGTGCCCCCAGTTCACCGCCTGTGCTTCGGAGACGCTGCTGTTTGCTGCCAAAAGGAAAACGAATGGGGAATAGATGGAGAGTAAGACCCGCCCTGTGCACCTGCTCCCTCAGCTCCCTGCGGCCGCTGTTTGGACTCTTGCTTAAGAGACAGCTGTTTTCCCCGCACTGGTGGCCCTTGCCCCAGATTTACCTGTCCCCACTCTCCCTCCCACCCCCCAACCCTAGTCTGGGCAGAGGGGAAGGGGCCCAAGGGACGTCAGGGTAAAGGAGCTTGCCCTGGGGTAGACTTGGAAAGCCCTAGAGGACATCGAGGCAGTTCACGGTCCTGACTTTGATTTTAATGGCAAGGGGCTGGAACCGCCTGCCCAGGGAGTCCCTGGAGGAGCAGAGGGTGGGAGTCCGCCCCACAGCTCTGGGACAGGGTGGATCCCAAGAATTCTAACTCCACCGGGCACACGCGGGTGACGACCGTCCATGTCTGCGGACCACACTCCATCCAGGGTGCTAGAAGTTGTGGCAGGGAATATATCCGTCCATGAAGGAGGCTCCCAGATGGGACACGTGGGGTCTCCTGAGCTGAAATGAAGTCTGGAGCGCAGGTTGGAATTAACACCACTGAACACCTAGAGTGTGACAGGGTCCTCAGGTAACCGAGGGAAAGCACCGCAGTACTGCAGAGCGTTAGGTCTGCTCTACCTGACAAGCAAAGAAGAGTCTTCCAGATTCTCACTTGATGAGGCCCAACCCTTGTTTGGAAAGTTCAGACTGACCGGATCCAGATCCAGAACGTTCTATTTGTCTGATAAATTCACCCACAGTGAGGGGCCCCCTCAAGTTCTCTGGTTGTACGGCTCTGGGTGCTGTCTTTGCACCCAGGTTCAACTCCTAGAAAGGAGATATGGCCCAAGGGCCCTGCACTTAACAAGCTGAAAAGGAAACCCAGATCTCTCATTTCTGGGGTGAGAACTGGGCTGGGACTGGGGTGGGGTGATGGTGGGGCTGGGGTGGGGTGATGGTCCCACAAAAACCAGATCAGAGATAGCATCCTATGTGTATAGACAGACAAAAAGGTTTCCAGAACATTCCATGACTATTGTTCTTAACATGGGCTACACAGTAGAATTAGCTGGTAATTTTAATTCCTAAATGTGGAAGTAAAAACTAAAGCTACTAGAAGTGTATGAAGAAAAGTACTTTTAACAACTTCAAAAGCACAGACAATGAATAAATAAACTCTGGTATTTGCTGCCATTAAAATGAAGACTGTGTAAAATAAAGGACATAACAAATATAAATAAATATGATGATGGGAGAGTATACGTAAATTGTCCATAGTAACAAGGGCCAGTGAGAGACACAGGTAGACAGACAATATGGTGGCAAGAAGCTATGAACAACAGTAAAGTCACAAGGAAATGGACAAACAGGACACGCAACTTGAGAGAGAGCTATAGGAAGACCAACGGATGTTGTACAAAAACTTTCAAAATCATTAATGAGCACCGAAATTAAAATAAAAAGAGGTGACATTATGCCATTCAACTGGCAAAATTAAAGAGGAAAGTCAACTGCTGTAGGACTAGGGAGAGAAGAGCCCTCCGACCCTGCCTGGACAAAGTGGGGGTGGGTGCCAGTCTGGAATTTACTCAAGGGCAGGATAGCCCCCTCTAGGCCGGGGCTCTTCTGCTGCTTCTGAATCTTCCCCCAGCCCTCGCGCCCCCTCAAACCCTATGCCCGCGAGGAACGCCCACCCGAAGGCAGGGAGCATTGCTGGTGGTCTTGTGAGATGGGAAGAAACTCCATTGTCACCACTCAGCAGTGGACGAGTGAACTGTTGTAAGTATGTACTTCAGCGACGTCAGACTTTACAGGATATGTGTGCACGCAGCGCCCTGGATGGAACTGAAAATCCTAAGGCTCCCGAAAAAGACCACCGAGAACAGGGCCGCGGGCCTCCGCTCCTCCCTGCGGACTCACGGCTGCAGGGACGCTTTTCCCTGTGGAAACATGGACACCAGAAAGACAGATGTGAGGGCCCGTTTCTGGCTTTTGCTGTCCCTGTGGGACCTCGAGCACTGAAGGAGAGTGGACGGAGGCGGGGAGTCTCAGGAACGTTTTAGCTTACTGCCCAGAGGCAGTTTCCAGTCCCAGCACTAGGAGGAGCCAGGCAAGGTCCCCGCACTGGGACACAAACATAGACTTTCAGGGAGGCCTAAGAGGCCAGTGATCAGGCACAGGGCCTGGAGGGGAGAAAGCCATGCAGACAGGGCTCCTGGGCTGAGGGAGGGACCCGCCTGCACCTTCAGTCAAATACTGACTCACACTCAGATGGGGTTAAAACTCGAGGGGGCGTGGCAGAAACAGCCACTGGGAAAAAAGTAAGCCTCTTAGAAAGCACTGGAAATAGTCCCCCCCCCCCCCCCCC
>PJEM01019914.1:0-14715 GCA_004023845.1 Helogale parvula
TAAGTTGTTTTTCTGCACACGTCAGTGATTTCTGGCCTGAGAGAGAAAGTATGTGCAGCAATGTTCCCTACAGTCGGAGGACCGTAAGAGGTGTGCACTTTGCCTCTTCTGATCCCTTAATGTGCTCCAGCCTTTGTCACTGAGGCATATCCTTATTTTAATGCTCTTCACATAGTGTATTCTTTTCTTGTAATAAACTGTAGCTATAAATATTGTCGCAGTAGGTCCTGCAAATCATCTCTAATAATCAAACACTATTCAGTGCCACCATTGTGCACCAATGCAGCATGCTCTAAGGAATTTTCCCATTTTACCTAAGTTGTCAACTTATGGTTATGCACTTTTAATAATATCCCTTTGTTGTCCTTTTAACGTCTGTAAAGTCTGTAGTTACATCACTTAGTTACATACCTTATATTTGTAATTTGTGGTTCCTTCTTTATTCCTTGATTTTTTGTAGGAACCAACTTTATCGGTTGTTCTATGTCAATTGATTCTACAAAGATTTTTATTATTATTATTATTATTATTATTATTATTATTTCTATTTGCTTTGGCTTTGATTGACTTTCCCTAGAGCCCCCAATTTTAGGGGAAAATTGAAAACATTTATTAGAGGTTTTCTATTTTTATAGCATTTTAGTGCTATAAAGTTTCATCCAAATACAGTTTTAGCTGTAACCAACCTATTTTGACATATGCTTTCTCACTCATTTCAAAATTCTTTAATATCTTTTTTGATTTTCATTGATTTGATTTCTTCATTCTTGATTTTAATTGACTCTAGGTGTTTTATTATTTAATATAATTGAGTTAATTGTATTTCTTTAGGTATTTTTTTCATACTTTAGTAGTTCACCACATTCTTATTTCACTTTAAATTTTTTAGAAGCATTTACTGATATTTATCTAGTGATAGTTTTTTTATTAATCAAAACCCATATAAAATGTCCTTTTTTATCTGTTGGTACAACAAAATGAGGCTATATTTCATATATATATTCTATATCAGTATACATTTATCATCTATCATCTTTTTATCTATATATCTATCATCTACCTACCATCTATCTGCTTATCTATTATAATCATAATCTATTCTTTAGCTACCTATATCTATCATCTATACCTTCATATAATTGGAATAAATCTTTTAATCATCATATAATTTTTGGCTATTTTGTTGGAGTTTACTTGAAATAGTCTAACTGTATTCATCAGTTAATTATTAAACAATAATTGTAACAAAAATTAAACAGTTTGCCTTAATGTTTTAATCAGAGTTTTGTCAATTATTAGAATGTTTTCATAAATTTCATTAGGGAGAGTTTTGTATTACTATGTTTTATTTAGGTAATTGAAATCTTAATGAGATTATCGTTGCTTTACATTGGATAGTTGTAATCTGATTTTTTTGCCTCTTTAATGATACATCCTATTTGCCTTATCAAATGTTATATAGAGATTAATATATTTAAGCTTTCCACAGCTTGAATTATTTTCAGGTTTGTTTTGCTAACACCTTGTTTGTAGCTCTAGGTCTTCACATTTTGTTGTAGTTGTGGAATTGTGTTAGTATGTCCATAAAGTTATTCTAAATATTGCTCTAGTATTTATATCATACTTCTGATTTTTAACCTTTCATATTTTTTTTATTTTGTATTCATGCTTCTGGAAATTATCAATTTGCTTGAATTTTTTATAAAAAAATCAACTTTTAGTTTTACTTATCTTTTGAATTTATTTTTCTTATCTTAGTAAAATCATGTTCTACATACTTTTAATTAATTTTATAATTTTAAAATGTTTTAATGGTAGGAGTTGCTTTACTTTTTGTTCCATTTATTTCTGAAAATAATTAACATATTTGTGGATGAATAATTCTTTGATTTCTTCTGTGTATACATTTTTATGAATTGTCATGAAGTGTGACTATTTCAATGAATATGTATTTCTTTCATTCCAAAAAGTTATATTTGGATTTGCTATTTAATTCTTTATATATGTCTCCTCCATAGAGAGACAGAAACATTTCTTGGAGAAAAGTGTTGTCTTTTCAAAAAAGTGGGCATATTTCTCCTAAATTACTTTTCTCCTTTGAAATCTTGACTTCATGCTGTTTTATCAGTTTCATGTGTTTTCACCACCTGGATCCTGACACTTCATCTCCCTTTTCCATATAGACATTTAATCCAACCCCCTGTAACCCATAAATCAACACCTTGCCACTCATCATCCTCCTTTCTTTGCTTTCTTGGGAACCCATAAGTCATAGTTGGGGTTATTTATCTTGAATTTTTTTAAAAAAATCAACTTTTAGTTTTACTTATCTTTTGAATTTATTTTTCTTATCTTAGTAAAATCATGTTCTACATACTTTTAATTAATTTTATAGTTTTAAAATGTTTTAATGAGTAGGAGTTGCTTTACTTTTTGTTTCATTTATTTCTGAAAATAATTAACATATTTATAGATAAATAATTATTTGATTTCTTCTGTGTATACATTTTTATGAATTGTCATGAAGTGTGACTATTTCAATGAATATGTATTTCTTTCATTCCAAAGAGTTATATTTGGATTCACTGTTTAATTCTTTATATATGGTGTAATAGATTATTTTTTATAGAATTTGGACTATAAATGCTCTCTATTAGTTAGACAAGAAACATGATAATGGTTCCCAACTCTTCCTCCATTACTTATTATCCTGGCTCACTGGTCAGCCAATCCTCACGGGTCCCTGAGGGAGGGAGTGAGAATAGAGGGGCAGGGGGCACAGAGAATGGAGGCAACACAAGGTTTCTGATCAAGCCCCCGTTTATTGAGAAAATACCCACACCTTATAAAGAGTTCTAGACTGGGAAACAAGGCAGCTGACCTAGGTCAGTTGCTAGGAAATATGGTCAAGAGATAAAGGCTAGGGTAAAGGAGGATCCAAACTAAAGATTTTAGCACAGCGCCTGAGGGGCCGACACTGCCCTGCCTGCAGGCTGTCGATCTTTGTACTTCTGGCAGCTCCCAACAGCTTATAACTCAAGAGAGACAGAAAAATTTCTTGGAGAAAAGTGTTGTCTTTTCATAAAAGTGGGCATTTTTCTCCTAAATCAGTTTTCTCCTTTGAAATCTTGACTTTATGCTGTTTTGTGAGTTTCATGTGTTTTCACCACTTGGATCCTGACACTTCATCTCCCTTTTCCATATGGACATTTAATCCAACCCCCTGTAACCCATAACTCAACACTTTGCCACTCATCATCCTCCTTTCTTTGCTTTCTTGGGAACCCACAAGTCATAGTTGGGGTTATTTATCTTCATTACTGATTATGCTGTATCTCTGATGCCTTGTGATTGCTCCTATTTTAACCTTTACTCTTAGCTATATATTCAAAAAATATTTGTGAGATTTTATCCAACATGTTTTAATTTTTTAATATATTTTCCTATAGTATAGAAATGCTGTTATCTTGTGTCTCCATTGATCTTGCATTATTATATCATGCCCTCACTAATTTTATTCACTATTTTATTATAAAATTTCAATAGTTACTTGAGGTTTTATAGTGTCTTATGAATATTAGAGGACAATAATTAGCTGTTTCTGCTATTAGTTTGATGGAAGATGAAAGAATAGATTTTTATAGCATAAGATTTATTATGTTTATGAATATATTTATGTACAAATGAATTTATGAGAAGTACACTTTCATTTTTGTATTGATATGTCTCCCACAAGAAGTTGAGTAACAAAAAAGAGAAGAAAAGCTCATTAAGGTGCAACGTAGGTAAACTGAAAAAGGAGTTGAGACATATCACGTAAGTGAAATGTTAAAAGATAAATTATAAGCATTCACAGAAATGTTTAGCAGTCACACCTTTAATTTCATTTATTGATGGCTATTTTATTTTACTTCTTTAAGAATGCTGCAATTCTTTTGATTGAGTCACTGAAGGCTTTTTTTACTTGCTTATTTCTCAGTGTGTAAATAAATGGGTTTAACATAGGTGAAACAGAAGAAATGAGCAGTGAAACTGCTTTATTAATAGTCACTTCTTCTTTTGCTGTAGGATTCATATAAATGAACATACATGTGCCGTAGGTGATGGAAACAACAGTCATGTGAGAAGAACAGGTGGAAAAGGCTTTTTTTCTTTGCTGGACAGATGGAAATCCTAAAATTGTTTTGATAATATAAGTATAAGATAAAACTACACATATAAGGGTCAAAATAAGGGTCAGCACAGCACAGATGAAAACAGTCTGTTCCATGAGCCATGTGTCTGAACATGATATCTTCAGGAGGGGAGAAGCATCACAGAGAAAATGATCAATCAAATTTGAGTCACAGAATTTCAGATTTAGCCCCAAACTAAGTGGGGAGGTTATGACCAACAAGCCAGCCAACCAGCAGGAAAAAATAAGACTCCTGCGGACTCCGCTGCTCATGATGGTGCCATAATGCAAGGGTTTGCAGATGGCCACATAGCGGTCATAGGACATGACGGCCAGCAGAAAAAATTCTGTTACTGCAAAGAGGTCAGTAAAAAACACTTGGATGACACAAGCATTATAGGTAATGACCTTGTCACCTGTGGCTATGTTATACAAGTACCTGGGAATACAGGCAGTGGTGAATGAGATCTCCAAGATGGAGAAATTTTGTAAAAAATCATACATGGGTGTTTGAAGGTGGGGATCCACAAAAGTGAGTGTGATGATGGTCAGATTTCCAGTCACACTCAGCAGATAGGTAAAAAATAGAAAGATAAAAATCAGAACTTGCAGCTCAGGGTCATCTGTCAGTCCCAGCAGAATGAATGTTGTTACTGTATAGTTTTTCATCACTGATGTCCTCTATCCAGTCTGCATGCCTGACAATTCAGAGATTATTGTAGAGATCCTAACTGTACAAAATCTAATTTAATCAGCTATAGTATACCTTCACTACATTTTCATGTTACATTTTAATTATTTATTTTTCATTTCATGTTTTTTTTTTAATTCTAGTTAGTTAACATATTTTAAAATTGTAGTTAGTTAACATATAGTGCAATATAAGTTTCCAGAGTAGAATTTAGTGATTCATCACTTACATGTAATACCCAGTGCTTATCACAAGAAGTGCCCTCCTTAATACCCATCATCCATTTAGGCCATCCCCCTGTGAACTTCTCCTCCAGCAACCCTCAGTTTGCTCTCTATAGTTAAGAGTCTATTTTGTGGTCTCTTGCTCCTCTTTTTTTCTTTCCCCTGTGTTCATCTGTTTTATTTCTTAAGTTCCATATATGAGTGAAGTCATATGATATTTGTCTTTTTCTGATTTATTTCACTTAAGATAATACACCCTGGCTCCATCCATGTCATTGCAAATGTCAAGATTTCATTCTTTTTGATGGCTGAGGAATATTCCATTATATATATGTCTATCACATCTTCTTTATCCATTCATGAGTTGGTGGACATTTGTACTCTTTCCATAATTTGGCTATAATTGATAATGCTACTGTAAACATCAGGGTGCATTTGCCCCTTTGTATTTTGTATCCTTTGGGTAAATACCTAGTAGGGCAATTGCTGGACTGGTTTTTCTGTTGGTATGTGGTCTTATTTTTAACTCTTTGAGGAAACTTCGTATGGTTCTCCAGAGTGGTTGCACCAGTTTGCATGTGGTTTAAATTACAATATGGATGTGATTAGATTATATGCTGATGTGGTGTGATTTCATGGATAACAAAAACGTAATTTGGGTTCCCCAAATTTCTTCCTGTTCAAAACTAAGTAAAATAAAACTGTATCATTAAAATTATCCTTTTAGTTAACAGTTTGGCCCATATTCAAATGCTAATATATTGTGTATAATTTGAATTCATTCTAGGGTCTTGACCAGAACTTGGAGTCTCTTCTTTGGTTTTATAATAAGATTTTTTTCTTTTCTTTTGTTTTTGTATAAATGTATTTTCTCTCATGAGCAATGCTAAATCTTCCTTACACATTTCTCTATCATTCTTGTTTTCTTTCTACATTTTTCAATGTGCAAGCGATAATGTAGAACACAGGATTTTAAACAGAATTTTCTTGTATTTATGTTTATGACGTGCTTTAATAAATTAACTTAAAACTTACACACATGATTTTTTTATGTTATATTTTTTGTCTGTTTTGATTCCTTGGACTTATTCATTCCTCCTCACCTCTGACTATATACTGTCACTCTTTTCTCCACAATTCCTACAGTTTTATGTAACATCTGTCACTTAATGAATACTGCATTTCTGTTTTTGGTGATGGATATTTTTCTGACTAACCTATTGAATTCCATATCAAACATACCTACTTTTTATTGAAGCACTGACCAAATATCTCTGTAGAAGTCACAGGTTTCTCCATTTCAATGTGGCTAAAACAGAAGTCATGATTGTTCACGTGGTATGCACCGTGTGCTAACAAGTTCCATTTGTTAATGAGCATTCAGTGCCAGGTATTAAGTAAGCACTTCTTTTGTAGACTTTGTCCCATGGTCTCCAACTTAACTGGGTAAACCTAATTATCATTGATTTCCAATTGAAGTACCACTTCCCACTGCAAAATTTTTGCAATTTTTATGCCTATCTTAGCCTACACACCCACTCTTGAGCTCATATTACAAGCATACTATGTTAATGTTTAGTGGGAGAATATATTTGTTGGGATTATTTTTCTTACTGTGATAGCAGTGACATCTAGCACAGTTCCACATACATTGTCAATGTCCGAAGAATATTTTCTGAATAAATTTATTCATCCCAAATTTACTAGCACACACCAACAAAACTATTATTTTCATACTTGGACTTAAATTGATATTGTTTTGATGCTTACTATGCTTATTAAAATTTCTATATCTGACTCTAGAAATCTTTCTTCTTTTATTTTTTATTTAAAATTTTTAAAATTTATTTTTGAGCGACAGAGAGAGACAGCGGGAGCAGGGGAGGGTCAGAAAGAGAAGGAGACACAGAATCTGAAGCAGGCTCCAGGCTCTGGGCTGCCAGCACAGAGCACGATGTAGGGCTTGAACTCACAACCGTGAGATCATGACCTGAGCCGAAGCCAGATGCTTAACCAGTTGAGCCACCCAGGTCCCCCTTCTTTTATTTTTAAAGAGGACTATTTTTATTAAGTCACATTGTGAGGTGATTTTTAGAATTGTGACAAAAGTAACAACTGCCTTTTCTTCCTTCCTTGGTTTTTCAAAAATGCAAATGTATGTTTATTGATACTGTGTTTCTATCCTCATTGTTATCCACTAATGCAATGTTAACTCTAGAGACCATGATTTTTTTTGATGCTGAGTTTGCGTGAAAACCTGCTTCACAGTAATTTTCTCAAGGATCAAGAAATAATTACTAAAGTGGAAGCTTGAATGTTTTCAATTTTTAATGCTTATAATCTCACATCAGTAAATGAAAGCAATTGCATTTGGGAGCACAATTTATTTCTTTGTAAACAAGTTTTCTTTGTTTTTTAACAGAATCACATCACTAAGGTTATACTTTTGCTTTTATTTTACAATATGAGGTCGATTGTATAGCTGACGTTATTTCTGGGAATTTTATTCATTATGAGATAGGGAAAAGCCCCGTCTGGAGGTTTGCCATCACATACTGTTAAATCCACAAGATGATGGTCACCTATCCAAGAAAGAAATGCTGACCTAGGCTCGTGGTTTGCCTGAAAACTAGAACCCTTTCAGAGAATCTGGGGACAGAGTCAGCAAATATATAAGATTACATTCAGAAGTAGTGGAGAAGATTGCTGCAGTCAACCTATTTCCTCTCATCCTTTCTTCTTATCTCTCAGGCTATGTGTACATCACTATATACTCTTACTCAGTTCAACATGCTACGGACATTAATGCACGAAACATTTTTTTTTCTTATAAGATATTACACAGTATTATAAGATGGAATTCAGTAAACGAACTGAGAGCGATATAGGACCAATTGATTTCAGTTTATCTTTCAATAAATATTTAAAAGGAGGCAGAGATTTCTATTGAGTGATATTTCTGCAGCCAGATTTAGAGTGATGAAGGGAGTAATACACACACACACACACACACACACACACACACACTGGGTGTTTTTATTTTACAATTTGAAGTTGGTGGTATAGCTGATGTTATTTCTGGATATTTCTTATGTTGGGATTTTTATTTATACATATACCAATTTACTATTGAAATATCTCATATGTATTTTTGGAGGCTTTATAAAGTATGTTATAACTCACATATCTGATTTTAACACAGGCAGGTGAAATCTTTTCCTCTCAGAGAAAAATATGGCCAAATTTTCACAAAGGGAAATATTACTAATGTTGCAAAATTTATCATACTTACTTTTCTGTCAGAAAATAATAACTTCTCTAAGTTGTTTGAATATAGTAATTCTTAAAGGCACTTAGTTGAAATGGTGGGTTTGATGAAGATTTTCTTGTGAACTTCTTTTCATTTTGCTAATGCATCCACATTTATTCTCGTGGGTTCTCCAAACATGTAGAAAAGTCTCTGAGCTTGCTCTGTCCAACAAATTGGATTGGTTTTTTCATGAAAGGCCTAAGAAATATTACCTTGTAATCTTAACATTATGATGGTAAAAAAATTTAACATGTAAAAGGGGAAAAACGCTCCTAATGGTAGTACAACACCAGAAAGTCCCACCTCTTTTGAAAGAGTTGGTATTTTAAATCTCTCTGGACAGGGACAGATACCCACCTTGATCTCTTTTTTCTTTTTCTTTCTTTTTTTTTTTTTTTTTTTTGGTTTGCCCTATCTGCAAATAAATGAATAAACAAAAGGGCCTTGGTGATTTATTCTGAACAGTCCCTAATGAATCTTTGGAGTAATTTTATTTGGCAAAAACAAATAACTAACAAGGGCTGCTTTTGCTCCAGCATCCTTGGAGACGTGAGGACAAGCATCAGGTTATTTAGTTCATTTTCTTATCTTCCTTCATAGCTTTATTGAAGGAAACTCAACATATAAGAAATTGCACATATTTGAAGTGTACAATTTGATAAATTTTGTAAAAACATTAACACAACCAAAAGAGTGAACATGTCCACCACTCCTGAGAGGGTTCTTGCCTGTCTTTGTAATCCCTTGTGCCTCCTCTTTCTGTGTTCCTCCAGGTCTCAGGCAACCACTGATAAGTTGACTGTCGCTACAGATTAGTTTGATTTCTTGTAGAAGCTTAAGTAAATGCAATAATGCAAGATTGTGTCTCTCTGAGAGAATGATTAAACTGAAAATAAATTTAAGAATAATAATAGGATTTATGTGTGTTAATTGTTCATTCCTTTTTATTTCTGAGCAGTATTTCAATGTTGTTGGATCTATCAGGGCTTTCAGTTTGTGACTATTACAAATAAAGCTACTAGGGGTAATTGTATAGTAGAAGATTAGTAGTATGGAAATATACTTTCATTTTTCTTTGGTAAATACCTTGGAATAAAGTGGAATGTTTGGTTAGTTAATAAGTTAGATATGCCTTTAACTTTTAAGGAATCTTTCAAACTTTTCTACATTCCTTTTGCATTTTACATTCCCTTTATCTGTGTGAGAGTTCCAGTTGCTTCAATTAATGCCAACCTTTAACATGGTGAGTCTTTTAAAAAATTTGTAAATGTTTATTATTTTGACAGAGAGACAGAGTATGAGTGAGGGAGGGGCAAAGAGAGAGGGGGACGCAGAATCGGAGCTCTGAGCTGTCTGCACAGAGTGTGATGTTGGCCTTTAACTCATGAATGGTGAGATCACTACCTGAGCCAAAGTTGGATGCTTAACCAACTGGGCCACCAAGGTGCCACAAGAATGAGTCTTCTGATGGATCTGGGCAAAGTGAAAGCCTGGAAAGGATTCACCATTCTAGATGCCATTATGAACATTTGTGATTCATGGGCAGAGGTCAAAATATCAACATGAATAGAAGCTTGAATGAGGTTGATTCTAATCCTCATGGGTGTCTTTGAGAGGTATGAGACTTCAGTGGAGGAAGTAACTAAAGTTGTGGTGGAAATATCAAGAGAACAAGAATTAAAAGTGGAGCCTAAGATATAACTAAGTTTCTACAATCTCATGATAAGACTTGCCTTCATGTAGAGTTACTTCTTATGAATGAGCAAAGAAAGTGGTTTCTTGAGTGGTTTCTTCAACTCCTGGTAAAAATAGTGTGAAATTTGTTGAAATCTGAAGATTTAGAATATTACATAAACTTAGTTGATAAAACAGTGGCAAAGCTTGAAATAGTTGACTAGTTTTGAAAGTTATACTGTGGGCAAAGTGCTATCAAACAGCACCACATGCTACAGAGAATTGTTTGTGAAAAGAATTAACTGATGTGGCAAACTTTATTTCTTCTTTTAAAGAGTTGGGATAGTCACCCCAACCAACAGCAACCACCCCTCATTAGTTAACAGTTGTCAGTATCAAGGTGAGACCCTCCACCAGCAAAAAGATGTGACTCACTGAAAGCTTAGATGATGGTTAGCTTTTGTTAGAAGCAATAATGTATTGTTATTTATTATTAAGTTTTGTATTAAAAAGAGTTGTCAGTATAGTTGATATAAAGTATTACATCAGTTTTAGATGTACAACATAGTGACTCAATTATCTGAAATTCTTTGAGCCAATAAGTACTATATATGTGGGGTTCTCTCTGATCTGATTACTTACATAGCAGGTAACTCAAATATTTCCTATCTTCTATCACTGCGTACATTGTCATTTTCCAACATTGTTGAATTAAGAGGAATTTTGCTTTAGAAGCACCAATTAGATGGTTACATGAAATTTCACTTGGTTACTTTAAAAAGTTCCTTTCTTCATAGTTAGGAAGGGCAGATTTCGGTTCCCACATTGTACCTAGTCCCATAGCTTAGTTTAAAGAATATAGAAAAGCAAAATGAGAGAAAGAACAGGTCACAGTTGGTCTAAAAGTTAACCCTGGCACTTCTATACCAGGTTAAGGGACATAGGGACAATAGGGTATTTCCAGTGGTGGTATAGAAAGGAATTATGTCCGCACCCTTGACATGTTCCAGTCATGATAATTCTAAATAAGTAACTCCTTCCAAGTCACCTCGTTCGGCCTGCATGTAATGAGGATGGTATTTTTTCTTTAAAAAATACCACCGTTTTCTCCCAGCTGTTAATATTTCACAATATTTAGAACACTTTCATGATATTGACGTTGATATTAAGATATAAAGATTAAAAATTGAATTTACATGAAAATGTGAATTAGAGGCTTGGGTCACCCATAGATAAAACGTCAGAAATAAGTCTCTCAATGGAGATAAGATGTACATGTGTTAGGCATAGTTTTGGTTTAAATGAGGGTGAGATTGTGGTAGAAGATAGTTAAGAGGGTTGCCCCCAATTCTTTGATCTATAGACAATGTTAATTGTATTGGTTCATAAAAATAGATAGTCCGTGACGGTTATATATTTGCACTCAAGCTGATATTTGTGCTGTCGAAGCGAGCACATTGTCACTCATGTTGAAAGGCACATTTCATAAATGGCTGTTGAAACCTTTCATAAAATAATAAGGTAGCATATCATGTCTATTATTTTGTGGTAGTTTCCTCAGAGGAAAGCATTATTCTAGAGTTCAAAAAAGGAAAATAAAAAAAAAATACTTTTCTGATAGTCATGATCTCCGATGTTTGCTGAACCCCAAAGTTGCAGTGAAAAAATTCATTCAGGAATGTCTGGTAATGGACATATGTGGGTGTGCTCTGATTGTTCATTCTGTGAATCCAGACTCACACATAGAGCTTACTAAGTGTTTCACCATCCACAGAATATGAACACTTTTTCAGCAGAAACTGACTCCTCATGAGAAAGAAGAAATATTTCTTTACCCTGTTAACTACAAAGCTTATAATAGTTTAAATGGGTAGAATAAAGATCTCCATTTTGGAAAAATTGATATTCTGATATTCCCAGCAGAGGGAAATTTTCCTTAATTGACAAAACTGACCTGATTTCAGTTACATGAAAGAAATAAACTTGTCCTTAGTAGTTATGTCCTAAACATTATTAATAAATCTCTTACGTAAGACTGGAAATACAGGGAGGAAAAAGCAGCACTGAGGAATATGTCCTGAGAGACACACATACAAATAATGTTAACATCAGAGGTAGACCACGTCCACACTAATAAGTACAAGACTGCAAGGCAAAAGGCAACTTTCTTTTCTGTTATTTCAACATCATGTTAAGTATTTGTAAGATGATAAGGATAGTTTTTCTGATTTATTAATTCTACAAAATGTGTAATTAATGCTCAGTGTAAATATAATCTGATAGAAAGAAAATCTTTTAAAGAAGGAAAATGATAACTATGTTCATAGTTTTCAGAAATATCTCCCAGATTTTTACGATCTTTTTGTTTTTATAAATCATGGGCCTTCCTATTTATATTTTATAATTAATTAATTGATTATTTTTAGATACATGTGTTTGCTTATTTTCCTGATTTATTAAAAATAATTGGCAATAAGATTGTATATATCTCAAGTGCATAACTTGATGAATTAATACACATATATGTTGTACATGATTACCACAATCAAGTTAATTAACACATCCATCACCTTATATAGTTAATTTTTTTATGTGTGTGGTGAGAATGCTTAAGATCCACTCTCAGCCCATTTTAAGTATATAACACAATACTATTAACTATTATTTATACTATATATTAGATCCTCACAACTTATGTATCCTCTTGAAAATAGTTATTCTGAATTCTGTTTCACAGAACTCATAGATTTCCATTTCTTTGGTCTCAGTTACTGGAAAATTACTATGCTCCCTTGATGGTGTGCTATCTTTGCCTTTTCATGTTTCTACTGGCTTTGCACGGATGTCTACAAATCTGAGAGAGAAGCTGCCTCTTGGAACTTTTTCAAACTGACTTTGGTAGGAATGACCTCCTTCTCTGAATGACCGTGAGGGTGCCAGCTAGGTGGGTGCAGTGTTTCCATATCCAGGGAGGGTGCAGCAGTGCCCCAGGGGGCTGGACACAGAGCAGTGTCAGTCTAGTCATAGCTGCATTTGAGGCCCCAGGGTGTGGGGTGCAGAGTGGTGACAGTCTGACCTCAAAAATGGAAAAGGGCAATTTAAATATTGGTCATTCAAGAAGAAGTGCTTGACAAACAATGAAATGCTAGAACTTTATTTAAATGATTGTCCCCTCACAGTAAGTATGAGAGGGGGTAATACAGGCACTTTGCTGGGAAGGTTTATAGGAACAGGAGATGTGAAAGAGGGGTGGGTAGTATTAAAACTTCACAACTTCATATATATTATTTTTAATACTGTTTTTTCATATGATTGTTTTGGGGCAGATTTGAGTGTATGAGTGTCTGAGGAGGAAGATGCCAATAGTCAAGACAATATCTATAGCATTAAATTTAACAGTACATACTTCTAATGATACTTTAAGGTGGGTCATAATTCCACTCATTTAACCAAAATAGACCTAGCTGTGAATATGGTTCCCCTTATTAAGTACCAGGGATATTTCTGTGATACTTGACCTGTCAAATCTGGTGACAACTGAGTGGAGGTGGGGCAGAGGAAAAGTTTGATCAAGCTTGCAGTGACTGCCTGTGCTTTGGATGAAGATTTAAAGCTGAGATGGAATGTCAACCTCATTCGTCACCAATGTGAAGCTTACAAAGTCATTTAAACAAGGGCATCTGGCTGACAGGTGGGGAAAAGGGATGTATGGTGAATCACATTACTGTATGTTTTATAGGCCAAATCTAGAAATGGTGCACATCAATTCTACAGCCATTCTGTTAACTATAACATAGGCTACTTAGTCATACCTAATTGTGTAGAAGTATGGCAGAAATATGTGGTCTGCTGTGTTTTTTTTAAATGTCTTTATTTTTTTTTATTTTGAGAGACAGAGATAGAGAGTGAGTGGGGGAGGGGCAGAGAGAGAGGGGACATGGAACAAGAAGCAGGCTCCAGGCTCTGTCGCAGAGCCTGATGCAGGGCTGGAACCCAGGAACCCAGGAACTGTGAGATCACGACCTGAGCAAAAGTCGGATGCTTAACTGATTAAGCCACCCAGGCACCCTGGTATACTGTGTTTCTAAGGATAACAACCAGCATGTTTGGCAAGCATCAATTTTGCCAGACAGTTTGAGTAAATATCCTCATAATTTAGTTTTAGTGGAGATTAAAAAATAGAATAGGGTTTACAGTTAGCAACTTTAAAAAGAAAGGGAAAGGCAGTATGACTGGGGAATAAATGATACAGAGACAAATAGTATTATAAACTTCAGGTTTTGTAGATATCCACCCACCCTTTCAGGTGGATTCACTGACTCATTTCTCCTTTACACCTTTGAGAGGAATGCAATTTTTTTAATTGAGTCATGAAAAGCTTGCTTCACTTGCTTGTTTCTCAGTGTGTAAATAAAGGGATTCAACATTGGTGAGATAGAAGTAATAAGGAGTGAAATCCCTTTATTAATAGTCACCTCATCCTTGGCTGAAGGTTTGACATAAATGAAGATGCAGCTACCATAAGTAATGGAAACAACAATCATGTGGGAAGAACAAGTGGAAAAGGCCTTTTTCCTTTGCTGGGCAGAGGAAAACCTTAGAATGGTCCTGATGATATATATGTAGGAAAGAACTACACACA
>PJEM01019915.1:0-14705 GCA_004023845.1 Helogale parvula
TGGGGGGGGGGGGGCGGGTGATGGCAGGGAACAGACAATAGACAATACACTGAGTTGTTTCAAGAGACAGAAACTCCACCAGAGATTGGAAGAGAGAACTTATATAAGGAATTGTTAACTATGTATAAAGCCATTCTCTAGGTCAGTAAGGGGTTAAAGTGCTAAGAGAATTTCAAGATATCCTGGTGGTGGCAACTCCTACCCCTAAGGCAGGGGGATGCAGGGAGGAGGTTGGGACATCACGCTGGAGGGCTTCGAGGAGGCCCTGCTTATAGGAAGCAGCCTGCAGCTGCCTGGCTGGCGCCGAGGTCTCAGGAGGGGTTGAGTGAAGCTGTATCCAGAAGGGTTATGAACACCGCAAAACCTGCCCCGGGAAGGACCTGCCACGCTGGGGTGGTGATCGGTTGCGGGGGAGAAGCTCATGGGATCAGGAAGCAAACCCGCAGCGGCGAGTCCCCTCTTCCTCCTTCCCTGCAGCCCCCCTCCTGCTCCCACAGACTAACAACGGAAACTTCCTAACTCAGAATCCCAGCACGGAAAGAATACGGGAAGGTGGGTTGGCACAATAATAAATAGGTAAATTATGTTACAAAATCGTAGGGGCTGTGGGGGGAATAGAGCAAGGGAAAGGGGATCTGAAATGTGGAAGCGGGAGGAAGTGTATTTTAAACAGGGCAATCAGGGTGGGCCTCATTGAGGTGACAGCTGAGGTGTAATTTAGAGATTACTCCTAATGTAACAATGATGCCCTCAAGGCATCTGCACTGCCTGTAACCATCCAGGAACACCCGGCAGGACTCCATATGCCAAGAACATTCTAGAAAAAGCTTGTTCTCAGAAACAGAGCCTTCCAAGTATAAACACACACACACACACATGCATTTTCCAGGCTGTGAAAATACGATGTCAGGGGCACCTGGGTGGCTCAGTTGGTTGAGCATCTGGCTTCGGCTCAGGTCATAATCTCACGGTTTGTGGGTTCGAGCCCCGCATCAGGCTCTGTGCTGACAGCTAGCTCAGAGCCTGAAGCCTGTCTTCAGATTCTGTGTCTCCCTCTCTCTCTGACCCTCCCCTGTTCATGCTGTCTCTCTCTCTCTCTCTAAAATAATAAAATAAAAACAGTTAAAAAAATTTATTTAAAGAAAGAAAATATGATGTCAAGGCTGGTAATAATCAAATCGGTAAATTAATCTAGTCATCTCAAAACCATTTTAAACACTTGGCATATTCCACTATACAAAATGCGAAGGCTCTTCAGACAAAAAGTAAAAGCCTGAGTAGAATCACCCCCCAGAATTAAAATAGCCTTGAAAAACAAATTAAAACCACAAGGATATATCATAACATACGCATCAGAATGGCTAAATCAAAAAAGAGGGACAATGACAAGTGTCACCGAGAACCTAAAACAACTGGTGCGCTCGTATCTTGCTGGTGGGAATATAAAATACTACAACCTCTTTGGGAACTTGTTTAGCAGCTTTTTCTAAAGCTAACTACATGCCTACCTTCAGATTCTGCAATTCCAATCCTAAGTATACACCCAAGAGAAGTGACTGCACAGAAAGACATGTTCCGGGCAGCTTGAGTGGTGATAGACAATGACCGGAATCAACTCAAACGCATCAACAGATGAATGGAAAAGAAACTGGTGTAGTCACACAATGCAGTACTACTCAACGGCAGCCGGCAGCCGTGTGTACACTCAGCAACACAGATGAACCTCAAAAATAGAATATGGAGCAAAAAGAGCCACACGCAAAAGCCCGTACTGTATACACAAGAACAGGGAAAACAGAGGATAGAAGTCAGAATTGCCGGTACCTCCAAGAGTGGGGTGGTGTGGACTGAGAAAAAACACAGAAGCTAGCTGTGTCCTGGAAACACTCTCCATCTCCATCTGGGTGATGGTGACAAGGATGTGTCCATATGTAAAATTCCACTAAGCACATAGAGTCAAGTACAGGCTATGAAAGTTGTAATACATATGCTATTCCTCAATAGAAAACAGAAAAAAGAGGGGGGTGCCTGGGTGGCTTAGTCAGTTGAGCATCCGACTTCAGCTTGGGTCATGATCTCGGAGTTTGTGAATTTGAGCCCCACATCAGGGTCTCTGCTGTCAGGGCGGAGCCCACTTCAGATCCTCTATCACCCCCTCTTTTTGTCCCTCTCCCCTCTCAAAAATAAATAAACTTAAAAAAAAACAGGAAATAAAGAGAGGAAGGGAGAAAGGCCAGCATCCTTCCTAGGAAGCATGGTAAGAAATCAAATTGTAATCATCTGCTGACTGCTTAAAGAGAAGTACAGGCTTAAATCTATCAGATATGATGTGGCTTCATAAATCAAGATAGACACATCAAAACCAATGATAAAGAGCAAGTTCATTCTGCTGTAAAACCTCTAAAGGTTATTCCAGGCAGCTGCACAAACTGGACAGTTGCCACTGACAGACACTGAGAATAAAAATCCCTAAAGTACTAAAAAGTATCCTGTTGGTTTTACGTCTGTTTCCTCTTTTTTTTTTTTTTTTCAAAGCAGGCTCCACACCCAGCACGGAGCTCAAGGTGGGGCTTAAATTCATGACCCTGAGACATAGACCTGAGCTGTGATTGAGAGTCTGATGCTTAACCGACTGAGCTACCTTTCCTTTTTTATGGCAAATAACAATGCCCTAAATCTTCCTGTGGACAAATAAATCTGGTCCTAATTAAAAAAGCACTAAAAAAAGAAAAGGAAAGAAAAGGCAGTTAACCAAATATACACATAAATACAAAAAGAGAAGGAGGCAGAAACAGTTCTGATACAATGCTTATCCAACTATAATTTGATAATTATTCTTTGGAATAATGGAGGAGAATGCGGAGCTCTGGTTGGTACTCAGTGTTGGGCAAACATTTCAAAAATTATGCTTCTCTGTCTCCACAAGAAGATATAAATATCTGAGGCCACCTAACCAAATTGATGACAAAAGCCAGTTCAACTGCAAATATTTTTCAGATAGCTGGTCAGCTACACAAGTTTCCCCACTTTCAGAGAGAGAGAGAGAGAGAGAGGAAGAGAGAGAATCCCAAGCAGGATCTCCACTGTCAAATCAGAGCCTGACCCAGGGCTTGATCCCACAGACCATGAGATCATCACCTGAGCTGAAATCAAGAGTCTGATACTTAACCTCCTGAGCCACCCGGGTGCCCCGAAAGCATTTGATTTTTAAAGAAGCAATACAATGTCCCACATTAGGGGTTCCTGGGTAAGTCGTGATATGGCTATATCTTATATACTGGAGACAGAGCTTCCTTTTAAAAAGAAGGAGGAGGAGGGGAAGGAGAAAGAAGGAAAAGGAGGAGAAGAGGAAGAGGAGGAGGAGGACAAGGGGGAGGAAGGGAGGGTGAGGGGGTGAGGGGGAGGAGGATGAGAAAACGGAGGAGGAGGAGGAGGAGCAGCAGCAGCAGCAGCAGCAGCAGCAGCCGCCGCCGCCGCCGCCACCAGACTGAGCCAAAACCAGTCAGGACCAGTGACCTCCTCTTTGAGCTAAAAAAAAAAAGAAAAAAAAAAAAAGAAATCAACCCTCCTTTACTTAGTGACTTCTTTTATCTGATTTTGAATTAAGTAGCTCTTCTCCCCTTCAGCCAGACCCTTTTCTGCTTGCCCTTAAAAAATCCGTGACTCTTCCTTTTAGAGAGGCAAATTTGAGGCCTGTGTTCTCAAACCTCCCCACCCCCTCCACCCCATTCATTTGGCAGCCTTTCGAATAAACTTTCTCCTTGCGGCACAATCAACATCTCCGTGACCGGCTTTGCTGCACACTGGGCACATGAACTTGAGTTCAGTTACAGCGACAGCCCAAACTAGTTTACCATTTAAAATTTGGAAGCTCACTGTGTCCTATAAGATTTTTAAAGATTATTGTTGAAGTATAATTTGCATGCAGGAAAATGCACAGGTCTTAAGTGTACAGTTTGATGAGTTTTGACAAATATATAAAACAATAATACCAATCCCTAAATCAAGTAGAAAGAGTTAGGAGTCCTCAGAAAAGGAAAGATGAGACATAGCTCTCTTGATATAAAAGAAAAGTCATTTTAGGCCCTGGGACATCTCACCCTGGCCCATGCCTGCCCGGCACTACTTTTCCAAAGCACAGAACTTCCTGGGATATGTTGAGATTGCAAAAGAGTAGATCCTAGGAGTCAATGACTTTAAGGGAACAAAAGAATACAGGAACAGCCACTGTGGGGCCAGGAGATAACTGAACCATATCAGGGACAGTAAATCAGTGGTAAATCTCCCAGCGCTGATTCAAAAGTAAAGATTGACCTGATGCACATTCCTAGGTTATCTTTGCAGGACTTAACCCCCCTTAAGTGCTCAGATGACTGGACCAACTGAAGCCAGAAAACTGATGGTGCTGACCTTACCGCCCTCGTGCCTTCGCCCTGGGCTCTGGCATCTTAAGATGACTTTCGCCCCAATGCCGTGCTGAATTCGTCATCCTGCAGCCCCTGCGTGAATACGTGGGCGCCTTCCTGAGTTTTGTTGTTGGAGAAGACACTGCTTTGAGAAATTTCCATGGTATTTTTTGTTGCCAGTAAAACCCCTCTTTTTTCTATTCCTTGGCTTGGTTGTGTCTTTGGCTGGACACCCACCAAGAGGCGAACCCAGGTTTGGGTAACAGTAGGACCTTTTTATCAACCCAGGTTTTTTCATGAGTCTTCGTGAAACTTTGCTGGTCAAGCCCCTTCAGAGGTTGCACTGCTCTCTTACAGCCATATGTTAGTTTTTACCTGCTCTTGAACTTTATATCAAGCGCAAAATTATGCATATCTTGCTTCTTTCACTTAACCCTAAATATATTTTTAAATCTGAAAAAAAAAGCTAACTTTTGGGAGGTTTTTTGGGGTTTTTTTGTCAGAAAATATATTTATTATTAATAGTGAGTGAAGTAAAGATGTCAGTATTCATGATTGAGAAGAGGTTGTATAAGCCAAGGTTGCCTTTATGTGGATAAAAGAGGCCTTATTTCACTTGTAATCATAAACATTATTCCAGTAAAAGAGGTACATTTTTCTCTCCTTTTTGTCTTACTTACATGATCACTATAATAAGTTAAAATGAAGTAGCTCTTATGTAGTCAGGGGAGAAAAAAAACAAGAGAAAAACAACATGCCGCAGCCCAGACAATCCCACCCAGCACCGCTGGGCAGGGGGGCGGTTTGGCGCCCCCACCGCCTCCCCGCTCCAAGTACCTCCGCCCCCCAACCCCAAACCCCAGCTTAGCTGGAGTGGACGTGCACCAAACCACGGAGCCTGGTAGGAATAGAAGTTGAATAGGTAGAGAAGAGGGGTGCCTTTCTCCTTTAATGCCCACGATGGGGTGACTACCACTGCAGTGTCCTTGCTGGCGGATACCTGCTCTAGGCCTCGGCTTTTCACACCGCAGCTGCTCAGACGGGATGTGCATCGGCTGCTGAGTGTGCTCTCGGTGCTTCTCCTGATTCGTCTTCTCTTTAGGTGGTTACTTTCTCACTAGGAAAAAAAAATGTTCTGCCTCTGGAATTAATGTTGACGAGTTTTGCTTGTTCTAAAAGTTGACTTTATCCTCCCTTCTTGAGCGTGCTCTGTCTGGCCTGGTTGACACAGCGCATGTACTGGTTGGCCAGATCAGAGCAGCTGAGGGTCTGCTGGGTGTTCCGGCGGTAACACTGAAGAATTTTGGCTTGCAGATCAGCACAGACAGGATGAAACTCATACCGCTTGAACTTTGCTTCCACCTCCTCAACTGCTTTCTGATATTGCTCGGTGGTGACTTTGTAGAATTCTGAGCTCCTCTCCTCCAGTCTAGCCAGCTGCTCTTTGTAGAATGCATCCTGCTTCTTTATCACTCGATCTTCCTCTTCCAGCTGCTTAGCCGGGTGCTTTGCCTTGGCTCGTTCTTCTTCACTTGATATCCTTTCTCGAAGAATAGCTCTGGTTAACTGCTCATTGGCAAGCACCCTCTCTCGGTCCATTTCTTTGCTTTGCTTAAGTCGTTTCTGATTTTCAGACTCTTTCTTGGCTTGCTCCAATGCCAGCTCCTCAGCCACCCTTCTGTTCAATTCTTCATCAGAAACTGAGGCACCGTGTGTACCAGAATACCGCTGAGGCTTCGAACCAGATGGGGAGGTTTCCTTCATTCGATCAATCACATTTTCTGAAAGCCGGATGCCCTTCACCACGGTGATGTTCTCATTCTCGTCCACCTCAAAGGTGACCCGGCGGGTGCTGGAGGTCCCGCCCATGGCTCCTGCTTCTGCCCCCAGAGACCTAGAGCGGACGCAGGAGCACTTCAGGCCCCACGCGCACACACGCAAGTGGACACACCCGGACTCTTTCCGTGCACGGCGGGAGCAAGGCCACGACCCCAAGAAGCAAGGAGAAGGCGCCGGTCCCGAACTCCCCAAAAGCTAACTTTTGAATATAGGTTGGGAGGCTGGCTGAACTCATCTAACAGAAGCCCTTGAGTCGGCTGAGTACCATGGACTTTGGAGTACCCGCTTCACTCATGCCCGGCTCCACTTATCTGGGGAAAAGTATCTGCAACAACAGTTCATCCTAGCACAAAAATATAGAAAGAAACCTAGTTGACTGCATATAATATCGCGAACATTAAGTCCCCATATAAAAAAGTGAACATTACTTGAAATTCAGGCTTGAAATCATCACTCTTGGTCCCTGAAGGGCAGGCAAGGACCTCTCCTGTCTGTAGAGCAAGGCAAAAGGTTCACAGTGACTACTGGTGGAATGCAGACAGGCTCATTAAGCAACCTACCTGGAAATAGCCATAGGCCCTAACCGACCAAATACAGCCAGGCGCAAGTCCTAAGATTACCAAAAAAGGAGAAAATCCCAAACATCCCCGTACTCGCTCACCCAGCCCTATGACTATAGCCCCTCACCACCGCCACATGGTGGACGGTCTCTTCTTTGCTGCCCCTTCCTCTGCTCCCTTGCAGTGTATTCAATAAACTTCTGTTGCTTTTGTTCTGCCTCAGGTGAATTCTCATTGCCATGCTGCAAGCGTCCACCTGATTGGAGAGCCCCATATTTGGTGCTCCCCCCCCCCCCATCCCATATGAGTTCCCACACCATCCTGGGCTATCGGCTTCATACCCTGTTTCCAGCTCTCTTCCCCGCTGGCGGGCTTTCCTTAATTTCCCAAAAGTCTGACCTCACCCTGAGAGCCCTCTTATATTTGCCAAGAGCAGAGGAAGACTTCCAAATCATTTCTCATTTACTAGAATTTTTTTTCACCATTTTTTTCTCTCCTTGAAAGGAACTTTTCTCTCCTGCTGGAAAAAAGGAAAAAAAAATCTTTCGGTCATAAGGTCAGTGATTATGACCTCCAGAAATGATACCCAGCAAAGAGATTCATGGGTGAACAGGAATCTCTCAGAATTGCCACAGTGACACATGGGGGTTTGCTTCTGTGCACATATGAAGCCCTGTCAATAGATAGAAAGGTTACTGTTTCACCAACTAACACGTGTGAAGGGGCAAGACGCCAGCTGCCTCCTCTTTGGGGCTCCTGGCCCTCTACCGGATCTCTCCAGGGACTGCCAGGAAGTGTCTCCCATGTCCTCAGCTCACATCTACCCTCTGCAACTGCACATCTTGCTGCCCCTCTTGGACCAAAGGCCTCGTGCACCATCGTAGTGATCCCTAATATAACCGCCAACACTGCCCAGACCACTCCTGTCCTAAGGCACCAGCCCCACTGGTCACCTCCCCATTGGGGTCCCCTTGACTTGGACTCCCGGCTCAGCTCTGATGGCCTCTCGTCTGGCTTTGAGTTCTCCACGGCCCGGCCGTTACCACGTCCTTAGCAACTGTCAAACAAAGCTGGACGTGAGTTAAAGCGGCAAAAACAGACTCTATTCAAGTAACCACTGACAGACGGGAAAATTGCTGAGCTTTGTTCCAGTTTGTGCCCAGGAGACTGGGTGTTTTATAGGAAAGGGGAGGGAGGAGGGAGGGGGGGCACTGGGAGACTATCCTTCCTGACAATTGCTTTTCAAAAGAATGACTCTTAGGACCTTAGGGAAGCCACTCCTGACTTGAAGGAGTGACTTATACATCTCAAAAGAACAGAGGAAAGACTTCTAAGCCCTTTTCAGTAAACGCTCTAAGAAAGAGGTCAGAGCCTAGGCCAGGTTCTGGCTAGAACACAGTAAGTTCTTTTGAAAGTCCTGGGTTTTTCCATATAGGACTTCAAAAGGGGGCTGGGTCAACCCAGAGGCTCCGCCTTAGGCTTCTAGGTCTCAGAGTGCAGAGGTTTGGACAGAGTTATCTCGTGCCAAAACTTGCAACTCACTACCCATCACCCAGATCCTCCCCCTCAGACTACAGACCTTGCTGTTGCTACTTGCCTGCCTGCCTCCAACCCCTCTGTTCCTGCCCACAAGCTGCCAAATGCACCACCACCAATTGCCACTTATGTATCTGCCTCTGCTGTTGTCCGTCTGCTACTGGCAAGGGAAGAACTCCACGTTCTCTGTTGCTTGGTTGGGTGCCTGTTGCCACAACCGTCTCAGCTTTTCCACCCAGAGCCCTCTCTTTGTCCGGTGTAACCAGGGGCCACCAGCAACACATTCCAACTACAGCCTCAGCCAGGGCAGAGAGCCACTGCTCACACCCCACCCAAGGCCCCATATCTGAGCTCAGAGGGGCCAGATTCCTTCTTCCCCATTGTCACTTCTCTCCCTGGAACATAATCCACCTACAATGGAGCCATCCGCCCCACACCCACCCCTATCACGCCCCCCCACCCCGCCCCCCTATCCCCCAGGCTGGTGTAGATAAACAGCTCTAACCATGCAGCAGGTACTTTTTTTCTCTCTATTTTACAATGAAATCCGATGTGGATTTTATCTCTAAATCCTTCCCCTCACCAAGAAGCAGCCAGGGCATTTGAAGCTCTCCCTCTGGGAAGTGATGGAGGATATAGCAGAACAAAGAGTCCATTCTTAGCTTTTAAGTCTCAAAATAGACCTTGAAATTCATGGCCAAGGCCATATTTGGGGGCGGGGGTAAGAGCAGGGGGAGGGAGGCAAGTGAAGGAGAATGCTGAATTTTAAAATCTAAGTCATGAAAGATTCAGAGCATAGCATTTATGTCTCAATAAATTCAGAAGAATGTGCAACAAAATAAGAGCAGTTTTTTCAGCCCCAGGATTGCAAGGACAGCAGGGAAACTTAATAGGCCCCTGCCCCTGCCACCCTCAGTCCCTGGTCCCTTCCTGAGAATAGGAATGACAGTAGAATCCCATAAAGGTTCACTGAGGGCCCAAGAGCAGAAAAGACCAGAAGTGGATGTACTAGGGGATCATGAAGTTCAAGTTTTGGGGCCCTGATATCCAAGGCCCTATGTCTGATTCTATAGTAGTAATTTTTTTTTTTTTTAATTTTCATGAGAAAGTCCCCAGAACTGCATCAGTTCCAGCATCTTCCCTTGAAGGGCCCTGAACTTCACTCCTGAGCAGAACCTGGGAAAGCAGCAGACCACCAAGGACCTGTGCCTGCCAGGCCAAGAAGCCCAGGCAGCCTATTTGAGGATAAAACCACAAAGAGCAATGACTCATCCTCACTGAGGGCCCAAGCGACCCACCAGCTGACTGCAGTTGTAGAGTGATCCCAGGGAAGACCAGCAGAAGAACTGCCCCACCCGGCTGACATAGCTGACCCCCAGAAGCCTGAGCAAATAAAGTGATGGCTGTTACAAACCACGAAGCTTGAGAGTGGTTTATTACACAAAAATAGATTACTGATATAGTGAATTTGGACAAAACATGAATGGGGAAAAGAAATAAATAATATAATCACTTTTATAGCATGAACCTTCTGTTTTTAAATGTTTTTTTATTTGTTTTTGAGAGACAGCGTGAGCAGGGGAAGGTCAGAGAGAGAGGGAGACACATAATACGAAGCAGGCTCCAGGCTCTGAGCTAGCTGTCAGCACAGAGCCTGACATGGGGCTCGAACCTACGAACTGTGAGATCATGACCTGAGCTGAAGCCCAGATGCTCAACTGACTGAGCCACCCAGGCGCCCCTAGCCTTCTGGTTTTAAAGGTGTGTGTTCAGTGTATATGTAGAGAAAATATCTGGAAGATCACATAAGAGACTGACCAGAGGTTGGAGATGGGGGCTGTGGGAGAAGGAAGCACACTCTCCATAGGTTTGGGTGGTTACAAAAGTGCATTACATTTAAATAAAAGAAAATTCACTGAGCACTTGGTTATGTACCAGGCACTAATCTAGGCATTAGTGTCCAAAAATGAGCTAGACACCATCCCTCCCCTCAGGAAGCTCCCAGCCTGTATGTGAAAACATGCAAACAGACCAGTGGAGCCATGCAGACTGAGATTGGGGGTTGGGGGGGGGGGCACAAGAAGCAAATGACTGATGCGATGGGACAGAGCAGGAAATGAGAACACCAAACACTGGGACAGACTGAAATAGTTCACAGGGGAGCCCTAAAAATGACTAAGTCCTGATTGAGCAAACTGGGAGACGGCCTGAGACTTGGGGTGGTGGTCTAGGGGAGGTACTTCCCTGTTTGGGCTTCGGATCTTCATTCCAAAGTGAGGGAATCAAGCTAAATTATCTTAGGGCCACTTTCAGTTCTGAACTTCTACCCCTTCACCTTCTCTCTCTCTCTCTCTCTGCTGAGGTGGCATACTACTCACACAGTGCCAATTCCAAAACTAACACCCCCTACGCTCAATGTTATTGAGCACCCCCTGTTCAGCAGACATCTGCAGTTTCTTAATCAGACATCTGCAGGCAAATACAATTTTGTGCTTCTGTGATTAAGATGCCATATGTGTGAATTTCAGATGTCAGGTGTAGGCTAGGAAATGTTTTCCCCTGCCCTTAAGTTCTAAGCAGGGACTCCATAACAAAGACAGATTAACAAGAGAAAAACAAACAGAACTTTATTAACATGTATATCTCATGCATTCATGGGGAAACTCAGGCCTGAGTAACTCAAAGAGGTGGGTTAGAACTCAGGCTTAGGTAGCATCTTCAACAAAGAGAAATGGCAGGACACAGGAAAGTGGTTTCAGGCTTCCAAGGGTGAGAAACTGTATGAAGTTAAATAAAGGAAGGAAACAAAGGGAGTGAAGATCCCTCTGGTGCCATTTCTGGGCTGACAAGAGTCTAAAGTAAAGGAAAACTTATATCCTATCTTTAGACAAAAAAGGGGAAGGTATAGAGAACTTTTCCTGCTTTTGCAGTTTCTTAATTGCTTTTAGCTCAAAATAGTTCTTACATTAAAGAGGCATATTTTAGGGTGACATGTTCTGGTTCCAGGTTATATGGACCAGCCACATTCCACATGAAGATGGAATACTTGAAAATTTTGGAAATTATGAAACAGAAGATGGTATCTTACCCTGGCATTTAAGGCAAGTTCTTAGAACCCACAGTAGGACTGCAGTGAAATAGAAAAAAAACACTGAACTCAGAAAACCGAGTTCAAATCTGGATTCAGGGGCACCCGGCTGAACATGTGACTCATGATTTGGGGGTCATAAGTTTGAGCCCCACATTGGGTGTAGGCTTTTGCTTACAAAAATTTTTTAAATAAAATCTTTTTTTAAAAATCTGGATCCAGATGTCGGATCTCGGGCAAATTATTCTCTCTCAAATCAATTATTTTCTGTTTCTCCATTTACATGTAACTCAAATGTAACTAAGTGTCATTGGAGCTACCCAAGACTTAAGTCAATCTCACATGTAAGGGGCATCTGGGTGGCTCAGTCAGTTAAACATCCAACTTTGGCTCAGGTCATGATTTTCTGGTTCACGAGTTCGAGCCCACGTTGGGCTCTGTGCTGACAGCTAGGAGCCTGGAGCCTGCTTTGGATTCTGTGTCTCCCTTTCTCTCTGCTCTTCCCCCACTTGCTCTCTCTTTCTCTCTCAAAAATAAACAAACTCAAAAAAAAATTTTAATGTTCACACACACACACACAACTGCAAAAGCAAAGATGAGTAATGTGATTTGTGTTTTTCCTTCAAGTTTGGAGGAGGGAATCACAGTGCACATCACATAGAAAACTTCCCAAAAATCTTGGTTCTGTAAGGGAGGAAAAATAATTTTCCCTTTACACTTCTGAATTCTTGGCTGAGATCCCTATAATGAAAGATTAACAAGAATGATTAACAAGAGAAAAAAGCCACCAAAGGTTTAACGTTAGACTTCAGGATTAAATACCATTTTAATAAGGAGAGGGGATGGAGGAAAGGGGACAGTGGGTGATTTTCAAGAAAGCTGAATGGGCCCTTAGAAGAACACGTAGCTGTCGGAGTGTGATGTCACTTCTAGTCTCTCCTGTGATAAGAGTCCAGTCAATCTGGTCTGACTGATGAAGCTCCCAGGAAGGAGATCTATGACAATGGAGTTCCTTTTGGAAAACTTAATTTTTGGCAGATAAGGGGAGTTCAGAGAAAGCCTCTCCCTGCATTGGTTGTTTTTCAGGTGCCCACAGCTCAAAATAACCAATATGCCAAAGCAACGTATTTGAGGGTGGAAGGTCCCGAGGCCCCAGTCATGTGCTGGGGTAGCATGGAGTGCTGGCCCTCAGTCCTTTCCTGAAATTTCTCTCCCTTTAGCAGTGGCCACAGTTGTTCCTCGCTCTGCGCCTCTCTGGGTGTCGCTCTCTCTCTCTCTCTGCCTCTGCCTCTGTCTCTCTCATCTTCCAGCCTCTCTTCATGCTCTCACCTACTGATTACCCTGGAGCCTTAGCCGCCCCCCAGGTCCCGGCAGTCCCTTTCCTCTGAATACTTCTGGTTGTAAAAACCAGAGGAAGAACACAGACCCCACCAAGTTACTGAGAGGATGAAATAAGTGTGTCAGGCGTCCAGCACCAAGTGGCAAACGTGTTCCGCTTTTTGCCTTCCTTTGTCCTGGGACAAGAACAGACAGACCAAAGTGAAAAATGGGACAGAAAAGCAAGCTGCCCTGAAGGGAGTTGTTGATCACTGAGAACCAGATTTTGTGCTCAGATTTTGGTGTCTGTGATCTTGAATCTCATTCCCTCCACCACATCTTTCTAAATTCTCCAGGATCCCCCCTTCACCCAGTCACCCCATTGTCTTCAGACATTACTTCTTGTGGCCACTTCCCTGCCAGACTCTTCTCAGCTATTTACTGAGGTGGAAAACAAAGGCAGAAGGAGATGGCAGGTAAAATTAAATTTCCATATAACCCACAGCCCATTGACCAATACTTGAGTTGGGGAGTTCCCTACTGTCTTAATGCTAATGCTTTGCCTGAGGGACAAACAACCTTAGCGTGACAATAGCTAGGCCCAAGTATCCTGGGAGTCTTCTGTAGCACAGGAAAATCTCTTTGGAAACTTCCCTTGGACTTTACCTCCCCCAACTCCATGGCAAATAACCCGTCTCTCCTCTTGGTCCCCGGGCAGCTCTACCTGCCCAAGGGTCCTGTCCCCGTGCCTTAATAAAATCACATTATTGCACCAAAGAAATCACCAAGAATTCTTTCTTGGCTGTTGGCTCTGGACCCCACGAATCCCACTATCACCCCGAAAACCTCATCACCTACCAGGAGGTGTTCGTGGACTTCCCCAAGTAACCCCGCAGGTTACCATTAAAGGACCCCCGTCTCCCTTCTTGCTGCCTTGGAAATCCCCTCTGCACTGTACTCAGGAGTCCTTGACTTTCCAGTCTTTGGGAGTCTACCCCCAGGTCTGCCTCCAAACACGCTGGCTGGCAGCTTCTTAAAAAGGTAAGTACAGGGCGCCTCCGTGGCTCAGTCAATTAAGCGTCCAACTTCGGCTCAGGTCATGATCTCACAGTCTGTGGGTCGAGCCCCGCATCGGGCTCTGGGCTGACAGCTCAGAGCCCGCAGCCTGCTTCTGATTCTGTGTCTCCCTCTCTCTGCCCCTCCCCTGCTCACTCTCTGTCTCTGTCTCTCAAAATAAAATAAAAGACATTAAAAAAATTATAAAAATAAAAAGGTAAGTATGCATTTACCACCATGTGCTACGGCCGTTGCACTTGGGGCATGACCCACAGTAAGTGAGAAGGGAGGATATGTTCACACAGACTTATACATAGCACCCGGATTTGTAATAGCCAAAACCCAAAAACATTCCGAACGCCTATCCACAGTCAAACGGTGGCCACTCTGCACAACGGACCCAGCATTGAAAAGAACTCTGACACCAGTACATGTGTAATGCCCAAGATTTTAATATCACCCCCAAACCAGAAACCGCCAGGGAGACCGAGGCACGCATGCAAAAGCAAAGGGCAGTTTTATTACGGCTTAGGCTCGTCGGGCCTAAGTTCGGTCTCACAGCCTTCACCAACGCAGTGGATCCGTGCTGAGAGCCCCGAGCAAGGGCTGAGTAGGGTTTTTATGGGGTTTGGGAAGGGGGAGTTACAAGAAATCGTGACATAGGTACAGTGACCCAGCCATAATGGTACAACAGTATTGGCAGCAGCTCTAACCATACACACTGTTCAGAGCGTCCGTTACTTTTGGCGGGACCCAATTACAACATTTAGGGTATCTTTGAAATTAACCAATTACAGAGCAAGTTCAGGGTCTTGTTTGGTGACTATGGGGTTAACTTTAACACTAGGTAACAGGGTCTTATCTAAAGTTCCCATCTGCAGGCCTTACCCTTAGGAATGTGGG
>PJEM01019916.1:0-14710 GCA_004023845.1 Helogale parvula
GGGGTGGGTGGGAGCTGCACGTGGCATGTTCCCACCTCCCCCCAGCTTTGTCTTGTTAGGCCTTCTGCCCCTGAAGTGCATTCCCCCAGCCTCTTGTTCTGACCTTGGCCGATAGCCTGCTTGTCCTGGGCTCTCATCCCTGTGTGTAGATGTTCTCTTCCTGAGTCCCGAGTCCCGCTCCTGACACCAGCCTGGGCCTCGGGGCCACTCAGAGACCAGCTCAGGACTGGTCAGAGAGCGGGGTTCAAACACGCGGTGTGGGGTAGAGCACACCCCCGCCGTGCAGGCATCAGGCCTCAAGCTGCCCTTGGGGTCTGTTGGCTTTGGCACTGGGGCGGGTGGTACAGGATGAACCTGGTGAGTGGTAGTGACCGCTGTGACTGGGACCCAGCCTGGGGTGGGGCCTCAGGCCACGCGGGAGGGGAGGCAGGAGGGCGGTGCTCCGCCGGGCGCTGATGCAGCCTGGTGCCCAGGTGGTGATCATGCGGGACTACCAGCACGAGAACGTGGTGGAGATGTACAACAGCTACCTGGTCGGGGATGAGCTCTGGGTGGTGATGGAGTTCCTGGAGGGCGGCGCCCTCACCGACATCGTCACCCACACCAGGTACCGCCAGGCGGCCGGACCCCGGCGGGCACCCAGCCTGCTGCCTCTCCGCGGCGGGGTGGCGGGGGGGGGGGAGAGCTGTGTCCCTTCGGACCCCCTGGGGTGGCATCATGTCTGGGAGTCGGGAGGGCTGCATTCCCCATGGGCCCCCGGGTGGGGCCCCATCTGTCCAGGTCGCTGACCCCCGTCCCACGCAGGATGAACGAGGAGCAGATCGCCGCCGTGTGCCTGGCCGTGCTGCAGGCCTTGTCTGTGCTCCACGCGCAGGGCGTCATCCACCGCGACATCAAGAGTGACTCCATCCTCCTGACCCACGACGGCAGGGTGAGGAGCCGGGTGGCTCGGGCTCCTCCCACCTCTCCCCAGTTCCCCCTGCCTCTCCCCAGCTCTCCTCGCTCTGAGGGTGTCTCTGACCCCAGTTCGGTGGCTGGAGGAGCAGGAAGTTTGTTTGCTCCTCACGCGCCAGTCCGGAGTCGGGGCCGGGGCCGGTGAGGAGGGGGGGGTTATGTTCACGTGTCACTGGGGGCCTGGGCTGGCGGAGGCTCGGCCTTCAGCACAGGATGCTGGGAACTGTAGTCTCACACTGGGCCCAGAGAGGGCAGAGGGCCTCTGGGTGGCCGGCTCCAGCTCTCGGCCATATGCCTCCTCCACTGAGAGACTGTTCCCAGCCGAGCACCCAGAGGTGCTAGGTGTCTCCCATCTTCTGGACTGAGGTTCCCAGTCTGAGTCCATGGAGGAGCCTCCCAGTGCGCAGAACCTGTGTTTATATTTTAAGAGTAGACAGGATTTCAGCAGGAGGGGGTCCTCGACCTGCACCAAAGTCTTGTTGGTGGTTCGCCTGCGATCCCCAGGAAGCCTAAGCCATTCAGTGGGGGTGGGGGTGGCAAGTTTCACTGGGAGTCGCGGTTGCATTCCACCAACCACTAAAGCCGTCTACAGGTGTGTTTGGGGGGCCTCTGGGCGCCTGAAACTGTGCGCATAGGTCTCCTGGGGACGAGAGGACCCATACATCTCCCCAAGGATCTGGAAGGGGCCCTGGCTCCTCACCGGGTGCGAATCCGTGACTCTGAGCACGTAGTTGTGGAGTGGGCCACACCCCTCAGCCCTCCGAAGCAGGGCTGTGCCCCTCTTATCTGAAGATGTGCTCCCCGCAGGGACCCTGGGGCCCAGGGCATGGGCTTTGGGGGCCAGCAGTGATCTGAGCCCCCAGGAAGCATCTGTTGCCTGTAGGGGGCTTGGGCCGATTCCCCCAGGAGCCCCCCGGGCAGGCCCTGTCAGGAAGGCTGCCTTGTGATCCTGGGGAGGTGACACACCTGAAGGCCCTCTGCTGGCAGATGGTGGAGCCGCCCAGCGGTCTGGCTCTAACCTTTAGGCCGCAGACGGATGCTGCTCACCCTCCCACCTCCGGCCGCTGTGACCCCTCCCCCCACTGCCTGTGCCCTGCTGCAGGTGAAGCTGTCGGACTTTGGGTTCTGTGCCCAGGTGAGCAAGGAGGTACCACGGAGGAAGTCACTCGTCGGCACGCCCTACTGGATGGCCCCAGAGCTCATCTCTCGCCTCCCCTATGGGCCAGAGGTGAGCCAGAGGTGGCCCAGCTGTCCGCCTGTCAGCCCTGGCTTCTGAAACAGCTGCAGTGCTGGAGTGGGGGTGGGGGGTGCTTGGTCTGGGAAATGGATCACCGAGGATGGGCTTGTGGGAAAGGAGGTAGGCACGAACGTGCGCATTTATCCCCGATTGGGTGCTAGTTCGGAGCCACGTCCAGGGCTGCGAGTGACAAAACCAGATCAGAATTAGCTGAACACGAAAGGCCTGGGGCCCATGGACTGTGAAGTTGGGCATGGGGACAGGCTTCGGGCCCAGCCATCCATGCACCCTGTCCCTCCCCAGTCCCAGCCCCGACTTCTTCAGTGTGTCCTCAGCTGGGCACCCCTTCTGTCTGAGCAGCGATGGCCCAGCACCTCGAATACACATCCTAGTCCCCCCACCGACAGTGCCACTGTTTTCATTAATCTTAGGGTTGACTCTGATTCGCTCAACTTAAGTCGCGTGCTTGTCCCTGAACCAACTACTATCTCCCAGCTGTGCTGATTCCGCCCCCTGGTTGAGGATCCCAGCATGCTCCGTGGCGGCAGGGGTGGAGGGGTTCCCCTTGGAGACCTGGGCATGGTTAGCAGGAATAAGGGAGGGGTGCCGCATGCACACAACTCTCCGAGGGCTCCCCGCGGAAGGGGTGTGTGAGTCTGGCTAGGTGGGTGCTGGAGCAGGTGTTCAGGGCCCTAGTACCCCAGTCACAAAGAGGCAAAGGCAGAAGCGGGGCCCCTCCCCACCTCCGCGGCTTCCCCCAGCACAGCCCCGCCGTCCCTTCCTCACTGTAGGTGGACATCTGGTCTCTGGGGGTGATGGTGATCGAGATGGTGGACGGGGAGCCCCCCTACTTCAATGAGCCTCCCCTCAAAGCCATGAAGATGATTCGGGACAACCTGCCACCTCGACTGAAAAACCTGCACAAGGTGGGCCCTGGCCGGCAGGCGGGTGGGATAGGGGAGAGGACGCTCCGTGTTGGGCTCCCCACCCCCCACCCCTGCGGGTCCCCTGAGCCTGGGCCCTCCCTCCCACAGTGGTTGTGCTGAACACACAGAGCATAGCCAGGTCCAGGAGAGGAGCCTCCCTGGCAAGGGAGGGGTGCCCCTGGGACGTCACCTCCTTACAAACCTTGAAAATGCAGAAGAAAGCAGCCTCTGGTTGGATTTGCTGCTACCCCTGGGGCTGAGCTCTAGACACACGGCACCCTCAGGTCCCCTCCCTGGGCATTTGACGGAAGAGCACACGGAGGCCCAACGGCCAGTGAGCAGTGGAACTGGCACTCAGACCCCCTGACTGTGTCCCCCTCCTCCCGGCAGGTGTCCCCGTCCCTGAAGGGCTTCCTGGACCGCCTGCTGGTGCGCGACCCGGCCCAGCGGGCTACAGCAGCCGAGCTGCTGAAGCACCCATTCCTGGCCAAAGCGGGCCCGCCTGCCAGCATCGTGCCCCTCATGCGCCAGCACCGCACCAGATGAGGCCCCGTGCCCTGTCCCTGAACCAAAGAGCCCCTGGGGTCACCCCCACCCTGCGGCAGGCCAGTAGGGGGCCGGCCCCCACTCCTCAGCCTGGGAGACACTCCATGTGGCACCGCCCTTCTTGCTGGGGGGGTGGGAGCAGAACCCTACTACTGAACTCCAGATTTGACTTTGTGACTTTTACAAAAACACAGGGACTCGTGGGAGCTCGTGAGGGCCCTGGACCCCCTCCCCTTGGGGACGGGCCCTCCCTGTGTCTTCCTGTCTCCAGGAAGGATGGGCAGCCCCCCATCACTGGAAATCATCTGCAGTGGGGGCTGAGGTGGATGGAGAGAGCACTACGAAGTGTGTGTGTGTGCGTGCGCACTGGTGTGCATGTGTGTGCGCGCGTGTGCATGTGCGGAAGGCCCACCCGCTCCGCCCTCCGGCCTGCGAGTGGGCGTCTCAGAGACCTTGCCTAAGAGCCCCCTGTCCCCCCACCCCCCGAGCCGTTGCGGGGGGCGATCATGAATGTCTGAAGAGTGGCCTTTTCCCCAAGCCCTGCACCCCCTTTCTGTGGCTGGATGGGGAGACAGGGGTCAGGGCCTCCCGCCCGTCCCCAGCCTCTGCAGACAACGACTACTGCGCCTGGACAGCCTCCTCTTTTCTAGAAGTCTATTTATATTGTCATTTTATAACACTAGCCCCTGTCCCGACTCGGGACGGATGGTCCCTGCCCTGCGGGGCGGCACCAGGGACAGAACCACCACTTGAAGAATCAGGTTCCTGTCCCCTTGGAGCAGCCTCTTCCTCAAGTTAGTTTTACAATTAAAAGGTTCTCTTGTTTCGTGTGTGCGCGCGTGGTGTGTGGAGAGCCCCACCCTGCCCGGCCGCTTGGTGTGGGATTGGGGGGCGGCAGCCTCCCCGGCAGTTCAGGTCGAAGCGAGGCCAGTAGTGCCCCCTGACTAGGGGCCCGGAGTCCCCCACCCCCCGGGCCTGCCAGCAGCCAGTCTGCCAGAGTCCGTGAGCCTCGGTGACCGGTTTGCCAAATCTGAGATTCACTGGAAACTTGTTTTAAAGGCAGTTTGTCTTGAGTGTGTTCAGTGGACGGAAGTGATCCTCAGTGAGTTGATGTTATTGCAAACTGGCCATTCAGGAAGGTGGGCAGGTGGGCTTTTGAGGAATCGGCAAAGGCGGATCGCTGTCGAGTGGCCGGCTTTAGGGATACTCCGTTGGCCGGAGCCTTTCCTCCAAGTCGGGGTTCTGGGGGCTGAGCCTGGGTCTCCACAAGGGGAGGGAGCAGTTTGGCTCACATCCAAATAACCAGGCTGCCTCTGTGATCCAGCCACTGACCGCTTTGATTGCGCACGTCCTCCCCGGGGCCAGGAGGGGGCGGGCGGGAGGAGCAGAGTGTGGAGCACACCACATCCAGGGACCTCAGCCTGGCGTGTGGGCAGGAGGTATGTAGAGAGGAAGGCTTGGGCCACACGTCCCGCTCCCCACAGTCACGTGACCCCCCCTCCCCCAGCATACCTCTCCCCAGGCCCTGAGCTCCCTGAGGATGGGGCACCATGTCTGTGACCAGGGCTGGCCCGGAACACGCACTGAGGCTAGATGGGGACTCGGATCGAATCACACCAAGGGCAGCAGCTGTAGCCGTGTGTGAATGTGCTGGAGTCTGGGTGGAGCTGTCGTGTCCCTGGGAAGAGCCAAAATTGGCATAAGGAGGAATGGAAACCCAGAAAAGTCCAAAGTAACACCCCCCCACCCATCTCCCGCCAAACACACACCAAAGAAAAAGCTTGGAGCGCAAATGCTTTTACAAAGGAGTCTTATTCGACTTGGAAGGATCAGGTGATTCCTACCTGGTACAATTTGCTCCAGAAAATAGAAAAAGGGTAGAAACCCCATTCATTTTAGGAGGGTGGTAAGCCTGTGATTCCAAAACCAGGAGAAGACTGTGAAGAACAGAGCCCCTGGGGACCCAGGGCCACTCCAGGACGCGCCACTGCCCCTGAAAGATGGGCAGCCCATCGTCCAGTCATCACGGGGCGGAGGCGACTCAGCTGTGATTGTCACCCTCAGTCACCATCACTGCAGTTTAAAGAATGGTTTTGGGTGGCCCTGAGGACGTCTCTGCAGGCCCTGTGTCCCCGTCCTGCTGCCCATAGAAGGGGTTTCTGCAGCATCAAATGCCTCTAGTTGTTTCAAACAGGAGATTTAATACTGGGGGTGGTTACAAAAGTGTCGGAAGTCTGGAGGAGCCAACAGGGCCAGCAACCTGGCCACGTGTGGGGCTGGAGGAACAGAAGGGCTCAGAGGCACCGCCAGAACCCCCGGGAGGCCCTTCGTGCCTCTGCTGCTGGGGGAACACAGGTGCTCCCAGCTTCCAACCCCCCAGCACCAGTGCCTCCTGTGGGCAGGACCCTACTGCCCCCAGCTGGCAGGGGGTCCATACAAGTTAGGTCTCCAGGCTTCCAGCAGGACAAGGGAGCACTCAAGGGCAGGTGTGACACAGCAGCCGCGACCTCTGACCTCTGACCTCTGACCTCTGGTGCGACACAAGCAGTGAGTGTTACCTCTGCTCCGGTAGGGGGTGCTGTGCCCTCAACTGGGAGGGGGAGTCAGGAGGTATTAGCCTGTAGGTCAAAGGCATGTTTACAGAGACCCAAAATGAGTGAGTGAAACGAGTCAGACCAGTGGTTCTCCCCAGTGTGGTTCCCGGACCTGCAGCATCCCTGGGAACCTGCTGGGAATGCAAATTCACAGGCCACACCCCAGGCCGAACCTGGTCTGAGAAGGGCGGGACGAGGTGGGCACTCCCCTTGAAGGACCCATCGCCTCATTGACCAGAGCTTAGTCACATGGTTTCCCCCAGCGGCAAGGGAGGCTGGGAAACGTAGTCTTTATTCTGGGCGGCTGTGTGCCTGGCTAACAATTCTATTACTGTAGAACTGTGATTCTCCTCTGCTGTTCGCTAGACTCGCTGGGCTTCTCCGGAGAACCCAGAGGCAGACCCAAGTGTATTCAGGACCTTAATGTACAGTAAGGATGGCCCCACAAAGCAATGAGGGAAGAATAGATGTTTGATAATAGTGTTGGGGAAATTGGTTCATTATCTGGAGATAAAAGAAAACTGAATCTGTACCTAACACCACAACAAAACCCTTGATCTGTGCTGTCCAGAACGGCAGCCACTAAGCACATGTGGCTATTTAATTTTAAATTAATGAAATAAAATAAAGCATTCCGTGTCATGGCTGCACTAGCCACATTTGACATCTCAATGTCCTGGGATGGTGACCTGAGCTGAAATCAAGAGATGCTCAACGGACTGAGTCATCCAGGCACCCCAAGAAGACTTTTTTAATGAGGAAAAGAATGTCCGAAATAGGAAAATGGGCAAAAGGTATAAACAGGCAACTTACAGAAAGAAAAAAAAACCCCAAAACCAGCCAAGGCGTGTATGAGGGCACAATCTCAGTGCTAATCGGAGGAAGGCAAATTTCAACAAGCTGTCACAAGTCAGGTAAAAATGAGAGTGTGGTTTAGACAAAATGAAGTAATGCACATTCACACCTCCCGGTGAGTCCGCTCCTGGGTGACTTCCCAAGGGTCTCATGGGACCCGGAGGGAGTGGGTATGCAGATGTTCCCTACGCAGTGTTTATGGGGCAGGAGCAGGAGGACGCCTGGGTGTCCGTCCTCGGGCGGCGAGTGGTAAACGCTGGCTGCGCCCCAAGGACTCTGGGGCCGTGCTCAGGAGCCAGGGACCAAGTGCGCCTGTGGGTAGGGGGAGCCAGCCCAGCAACGGAAAAGGTAAAATCAAGATCTGTGTACCAGGCTACGTGTGTCGATTACAAAATATGGACATAAAATAATAATACTCATTTTTCAAGATTAAAAAAAAAGACTCATTCCCATAATAGAATGGCTCCCGGTGGGGAAGAAGGGGGAGGGAGAGGGAACAAAGAGGAAGAATAAATGAACAAGAGAGGGGTTTGGGGACGAAAAGACCTTGAAGGTCACACTGAAGGTCTGTCCTCCTACGAACAAAGGGCAACCCCCTTTGGTATGGCTTGGGAGCTGGTCACAGGTATTCAAATGAAAATTATCCAGGTGATTATGTGTGTGTGTGTGTGTGTGTGTTTGAGAGAGAGCATGAAAGAGGGAGAGGTCCAGGGAGGGCCAGGGACAGAGGATCCAAAGCAGGCTCCACACTAACAGCACAGAGCCTGAAGTGGGGCTCGAACCCATGAACTGTGAGATCATGACCTGAGCCAAAGTTGGATGCTCAGTCCACTAAGCCACCCAGGCGCCCCTATGCAGGTGATCCTAACGCACAGCCAGGATCGAGAATGGGAACATGGTTGTGGGGGCTCCCAGCACTTTGTCCACCACAGTGTCACTGTTGGACTCAACCCTCGTGCCTGCCTCCTGCCAACACCCCACGGCTTATGAAGAGGGGCCCAGAGAAGCGTCTCGTGCCTTGCTCCACTTCCACAGATGTGGAATCATGTCCACAGAGGGTAAGGCCCTGCCCCGGGTCCCGTGGCCTAGGAGGGCCAGGCTGAAGTCTCGGGTCCCTCCTTGGCCTCTGTGCCAGGCCCCAGGCTAGGCGGTGGGGCCGCAGCATTGAGCAGGACACACATGGTCCAGGGGCCAGGAAGGTAACAACAGGGAGCCGGAGAGCAGGGGGGTGGGGGGAGCACTCACAGCCCTTTGAAGAGCAGTCACTTCCCAGGTCACTGTGACCTTGTGGGACTTTGGCCCAGCGAAGCCAAATGTTCTGATTTCCCTTGAGAAGATTTTCACATGAAAGCTCTTCAATCTTAAAGGTAGGCAACCAATGCCGCATGTTGAACAGTATCATGTGGGCCAAGCAAAGTGAAGGTCACAGCTAACGTTGGCCAAATAGGAAGTGTCCAGGGCCTCGCTGAGCTCCGAGTTTATCTCGTTGAACCCCTACAGCGTGTTGAGTGAGTGGCGCCCCTCCCAAAGATCGTCCACGTGGGGCCTCTAAATCCACCTTCTGTGGGAAAAGGGCCCTTGCAGGTGTGATTCAGGGTTTGAGATGAGATCCCCCGGCTTATCTGGCTGGGCCCTGCACCCCGTGCCAACGTCCTGTCCTAGAAGAAAAACACGGAGGGAGGTGTGCGACGCCCAGAGAAGGCCTGTGAGGACGAGGCGGTGTGAACAGCACCGGAGAAGGTTCTCCCAGTGAGCCTCAGAGCGGGCAAGACCCTGCCAACGCCTTGATTTAGGACTTGGGCTTCCGGGGCTGCGAGACAGCACCTTCCTGGTGGCTGAAGCCACCAAGTCTGGCACTCTAGGAAGCTAATACGGCCTTCCCAGGAGCGCTAAACGTCACCACCTGAGGTCACGCGGCCAGAAGGTGGAAGAGGCGGGATTGGAACCTAAGCACGTGGTCTGGGAGCCTCTGCGCATCATCGCCCTGTCACAGTCTCCTGGACTGGGCAGGGCTCCCTTCACTACTGTGCCTGAGGGACCAATAGAAGAGTGTCACCTGTCTCCCAGGGGGGCTGGGGGTGGCCGGTCAACTGGACAAAAGGCCAGGCCCCCAAAAGGAGGCTCAGGGGAGAGATGGTTATTCCAGAAGCCTCGGGGCTGAGAGGTGCTGGGGCTGAGAGGAGTCTGGACAGCAAACAGGGTCCCGGCCCGTGGTTTGGGGAAGTGGGGGCAGCTCACGGCCCGTCCCTAGAACATCAGAGGCGCCACAGGAGTTTGGGGCCCCTGGGTTAAACAGAGTCTCTCGATTTCCTCCTCACTCCCTCTTTTCCCTGTACCTTTGTCTCTGTCTCTCTCTCTCTCCCTTATTCTATCGCTTAAATCTTTCGTAGTATTTCAGCAAGTAACCCAAAGCCATGGAACAAAATGTAAAAGATTCCAAAGGGGATAAATTGCAAAACCAACCTCCCTCCCTCCCCCATCCCCTTTCCCCAGAGGCAACCCTTGGTGCAAGCTTCTCCTTCCAGAAGTGTGTGCACATACAATAAATACCTCCATGCATATGCAGATCCGTGTCCTACTTTGCACAAATGTCAGCATAACATATACACATCCTTCTATGCTTTGCTTTTTCCGCCCTAACACTCCGTCGTGCTGTTGGTTCCTTGTTGGTACAGAAACAGCAAGCTCACGCCTGCCGATGGCTAGAGTGTCATCCACGGAGCTCGAGACCCGTGAGTTACCGAAATAGTCCCCGTTGATGGACTTTTCGGGAAGCCTGCGGTGGTTGGCCGTTGGAAACAGTAGAGATCTTGTACAAATGCTTGGTATCTGGCAGGAGGGCAAACGGACCTGGTATCCAGACGCCTCTCCTCCTCCCTCACCTGCCACTGGACTCCCACCTGCCCTCTGCCCCAGGTAATGCCTTCCGGGTACCTCTAGCCCTCTAGATCCTTCCCTGCCCAAGGCCAAACTCACCCCAGTCTCCGTCTTTATTTGCATCTCTGTGTCTAAGTCTCTGTGCTTCTCTCCCTGCCTCCTCTTCCTCTTTCCCTCTGCCCCTCCCAATTCCCTCCTACCCAACTCATCCCTGCCTCTCTGTCGCCCCCTGCAGGATGAAACTGGCTCACCTCATCCCCGGCCCCCTCCCGACGAGGCTGGGCGGCCCCACCCCCTGCAGCCCTGGGGGGAACCTACCATCTGTCTCTCAAAGGCCCCTGGTGCCTCCGGGAAGCCCACCATTCTCTCTCTACCAGTAGGATTGGGCCCTGGGGGTGACACTGGTTTTGCGGTGGAAGTGGTGGGAGCTAGACGCCGGCCTGGTGGGTGTGCTGCTTCGACTGGACGGAGCCGTGTCTTCCTGCCTTCTTGTCCTCCCCGCTCAGCGAGCGGGGCAGCCAGTCTGTCCGCCCTGAGCCGAAAACAAACAAACAAAACACAAACCCGCCCGTGGCCCTGCCCTGGTGAGGCGGACATTCTCATAGAGTGACAGGTTCATGACCGAGTGAACACAGCCACATACTCACAGGTACTTATAAATCAGACAAAAATCAAGAAAGAACAGGGTGTGACGACACAGAAGGACAGAGGATGGGAAACTGACCTTGGCGGAGGCGGCCCCGGTTCCTGTTTGTGTACCAGTAGGCAACAGTCGCCAGGATGTAGTGTTGGGTAGAATAAAGCCAGAAAGACATGTTTCATTATGAAGAGGTGACATTTGAATGGAAGATGGAGTGGAAGGCCTGTAGGCAAAAGGGGCAGCATGTGCAAAGGCCCTGAGGTAGAAAGGAAGTTGGAGGGTCAAGAACCAGCAAACATATGGGATACCACGAGTGAGGGGAGAGTGTGGGCCACCTCGGATAGCACTGTGGGGAGAGGTTAGCCCCGTATCTCGTCATTTCCCAGCTAAGACCTTACCTGGTCTCACTTAGAATGTATTACAGGTACCTACCTACTGCTACCTACCTAAGCTGCCCCACATTGCCCTACATTCCTCTGGGCCTCCCTGCTGGGCCTCCCACCCCAGGGCCTTTGCACCTGCTATTCCTGCTGCCTGGACATGCTCAGCTCTTTCCTCTTCTTCGGGTCTCCACTCGAATGTCACCTCCTCCAAGAAGCCCTCCCTAACTACCCCAGGTAAAGCAGGCTTCCCGCTCCTCTTCTCTGTCCTCACAGCCTGTTCTTTCCCCTCAAAGCACTTGATGCTGTTTGTCAATTAACCAGCTATCCCTTGACTTCTTGAAGTCCATCCCTTCCCCGACACGGCCTGAGGCTCCATGAAGACAGGAATGGTCTGTTCTTTCACATTACATCCCCCCATGCACAGGGCTTGGGGATGTAAGTCACAGCATTACTTGATAAGTATTATTGCTTATTATTATGTAATAAGTATTTGTTAAAAGAATATGAGGCAGAAAGGCAATGGGAAGTCAGGGATCCTTGTTTTCTCTATGTTTTTTTCTTCACATAGTAGCATATAAGGTCCCCTGTCAGTCACCTCGTCTTTTTCGCTTAATAAGCCTGTAGATAATTTCTTACTAGTATGTAGAGAGAGTTTTTGTTTGCTTCTTACTGAGGTATAATTTACCATGCAACACACCCATTTTATTTTATTATGTTTATGTTTATTTATCTTGAGACGGAGCGAGAGCAGGGGAGGGGCAGAGAGCGAGGGAGAGAGAGAATCCCAAGCAGCCTCCGTGCGGTCAGCGCAGAGCCTCCGCGGGGCTCGAACCCACCAAACGGTGAGACCATGACCTGAGCTGGAGTCGGGAGTCGGACGCTTGACCGACTGAGCCACCCAGGCGCCCCCAAACAGCTTGGCGAGTTTGGACACACATGTTCACTCATATAACCAGGACCCCTAGTGGATTCTAGGAGACTGCCGCCTTTTCTGGCATTTTCCCTAAATGGGGCCACACAGCGCATGCGCTTTTCTGCCTGGTGTTTGTCACTCTGCCTGACCATGTTTAGTGTCAGGCAGCGCTGGTTTGTTTCGATGCTTTATCCCTTTTTCTTACGGAGAGGACGCAGCAGGCTCCCCTCGCCCTTGCGCTGTGCTCAGTTTGGAGCTGCTAGGGAGAAGCGCGGCGTGTGCGGACCTGGGCTTTCATTTCCCGTGGCTAAGTCCTCGGTGGTGGACGGCTGTGCGGGAGGGCCGGGGGATATTTGTGGGTTTTGTTTTTTTAATATTTGTTGTTGTTTTTTTAAGTCATCTCTACACCCACCATGGGGCTTGATCTCACGACCCCAAGATCAAGAATCAAATGTTCTTTCCACTGAGCCGGCCAGGCTCCCCGGATATCTGGTTTTATAAGAAATAGTTGGGGGGTCTGAATGGCTCAGTCGGTTGAGCCTTCTACTCTTTATCTCGGCTCAGGTGAGTCTGACATGCTGCAAAGTTTGGGACCACTGAGTCAGGGGGTAGGGGGTGAGTGAGAGGCAAAATCATTCAAGGTGGAAAGAACTTTGGGAACAAAAATCCCTGAGATGGGAGACAACAGGTTATGGAGACAGCGACCAGAAATCTCAGCCTCGAATGTCAGCCAAAGAGCTGAGATCATTCTCCTGAGGGCACTGGGGAGCCATGGTGGGTTTAAGTGGGGGAGTGTCTGCTTGGGTTTGGGCTCTTATAAGACCCCTCTGACTGTATCCGTGTGTGAGTGTGTGTGTGTGTGTGTGTGTGTGTGTGTGTGTGTGATATAGAAGGGAATGAGGACCCCAGGAAGGAGACGATGTGAACTGTGGTGTGAAAGCCGTGGCAGGCCAGGGGGCCAGGCAGGGCAGGGGTGGGGACCCCACTCTACACACTCCTTGCTGCTCTTCCTGTTAGGTCTCTGGCTCCAGGCCACTCCCTGTCCTGGATTCTGACCTGGGACAACTGTGACTCCCCTGGAGAGACACTCCAGCTCTGCTCTGCCCTTCCTCTTCCTCCCCACCACGCCCCCTCACCGAGGCTCCCTCTCCAGGGAGGACAGGCGGGCAGGCAGCCAGATACAGGTGTGGGTTGTGTGCTTGTGGTGGTGGGGGGCGGGGAGTGTCTCCAGTTGCATGCGGGGACTTCCTGGTGCATCTGGGTTGCAGCCCTTGACTACAACAGCTGGTCTGCTCCCTCCCATGGGTCCTTCCTCCCCCCCCCCCCCCCCCCCCCCCCCCCCCCGCCCCAGACCCTGGCTAGTTCTCAACTTTCCCAGGACACGTCATCTTACCTCTTCCCTCAGTTTCCCAATCTGTGAATGAAGGAACTATTACTACATCACCCCTCCCGGGGCTGTTGTGAGTTCCATGAGTTAAAGACAGACCCCCAGTAAAGGTGACCATTATCTCTCGTGTGCCTCTGGGTGGGCCAGTATTCCTCCCTGGGGGCGGGGGTGGGGGGTTTGATGCCGTGTCCCGTGTGTCTCATCTGAGACTCTGGTGTATCCACCTGTCGCCCCCCTGCCAGCTGTGTGACCCTGGGTGAGTTACTAGACCTCTCTGTGTCTCAGTTTCCTCATCTGCAAAATGGGTGCAACAACAGTATCTGTTTCCTGGGGAGGATGCGGAGACGGAGGTAATTACTCCACTAAAGAACACGGAGCAATGCCTGGCACGCAGACAGCCCCAATTACAGCAGCTTCATTCGGGCGTGAGCTCAACTCTGGTGTCGGGAACATGTGTCCGTCCGCGTCTTGCAGGAATCTGGGGCAGGAAGTCCCCGTGGAAGCCTATGGGGTTATTCAGGGCAGCATGGGACCAGGGCTCTCTTTCCTCATCTGTGAAATGGGAATAACAATGCGCCCCACAGAGGGCTGGTGTGCCGGCAACACGCAGCTCCACTCCTGTTTCTGGGGTCTACGAAGTGCAGCTAATAGGGCCCCCCGCCTCCTTCTCCGGTGCTGGAGGATGAAATGAACCTGGAAGCACCTAGAACAGCACCCGGTTCGCAGAAAGCACGCGCTGTGAAGACCGCCCTGGTCATCCGTGCGGAACTCCGTGCCTGTGCTTGTCCGGGCCGGTGCGGGACGGGGCCTGGCAGGATGTGGCCACGGGCACCGGCCCTGCAGGTCCTGCAGGCACCCCACTTCCTCCGCACCCTGACCTCTTGCCCCCATCATTGCCCTTCCCCTCACTCCCAAGTCACCAGGGCCTCTGAGGAAAGACGGTTTGGCAGCCCATAACCCCTGTCTCTGTCCCGGGAAGGGGTACAGGCCCCCAAAACCCAGGTGGGGCTGCTGCTTTCCTCTCTGCTGCTGTCAGTGTCCCCCCGGGGCCCCCATCTCTGTACCTTTGCATCCGTGACTGTACACCTCTCTCTCTTTTTAAAGACGTTTATTGGGGTGCCTGGGTGGCTCAGTTGGTTGAGCATCCCACTTTGGCTCAGGTCGTGATCTCATGGTTCGTGGGTTCAAGGCCCGCGAGGGGCTCTATGCTGATGGCTCAGAGCCTGGAGCCTCCTTCGGATTCTGTGTCTGCCCTTCCCCTGCTCGCTCTCTCTCTCTCAATAAAATAAATATAGTTTATTTATTCTGAGAGAGAGAGAAGATATGCAGGGCAGAGAGGGAGAGAGCTAGAATCCCAAGCAGACTCTGCACCATCAGCACAGAGCCCTACAGGGGCTC